>CAUPSL010000093.1:0-53354 GCA_963514005.1 Raja brachyura
ATGGACCCCAGCTCCGGGTTTCTGGGAACAGTGAACCAGCCACCGTGACCCAGCTACAGGAGACTGAGGAAGCGGCGTGCTCAAAAGGGGGTGGAATGTGAAGCCCCCCCCCAACGACACCTTTGGTTACGCCACCTGAAACCCACCTCATCGCTGGATTCCTGAGCCCAGGAAAGCTGAGGCAATTCACCGAAGCGGTGGGAATGAGGGGACACGGAAATGGTCAGTGACTCTAAAGACAATGGAGCTTAAACTGGCATCTTTAAACGTGCGCAGTATAAAGAGCACTGCACGATGTGTAAATGCCTTACAGTACCTGGCCAAGGTCAAGGCAGATGTGACTTTTCTTCAGGAGTGCGGGTTGCCACACCTCCGATGCTATCGGAGGTGGTCGCGATGGTGGCCCCATGGACTGTCGGTGTGGTCGGGGGGCAATGACTGTCGTGCTTCCGGCCTGGGGATTTTGCTGCGGGGAGGGAACTTCGCTATCACTGAGGTCAGGGAGGTGGTTGGGGGGGCGTTTCCTTGTGGTGGATGTTACGTACCGTGGCTCTCCGCTCCGGCTGATTAATGTGTATGCCTCACCCACGCAGAGCGAACGGCAGGCCATTCTCCAGCAGCTCCCAGTGCTGCTGGCCACGTCCCGGCAGCTCGTTCTGGCCGGTGACTTCAGCTGCATCATTGATGCGGCTGGACGATCCGGCAATGCCGAAAACAGACTGGACAGCACGTCCAAGTTCCTGATGGAGATGGTAAAAGACGCAAAGCTGCGCGATGCCTTCAGCGACCCTGCAGGCGGGGTCCTAGCCGCGGTTCACCTGGTCGAGATAGTACAGTTTAGCCCGATCTTGGATAGACTTGATCTTCACAACGAAGGCCATCACAGTGAGACACACCGACCTCATGCCGGTGTTCTTCTCCGACCACTGCCTCCTTCAGGCTTCCTGTCACCTACAGGAGGACCGGAAGGCAGGCAGGGGGGACGTGGAAGTTAAACATGAAGCTGTTGACCACAGAGAACATCGAGGAGCTAAAGAGGGACTACGCATGTTGGAGAACGGTGAAGCCCCTCTTTGACTCCCCGACACTCTGGTGGGAAGCAACCAAGGAGAACATTAAGAGGTTCTTCATAATTAAAGGGGTTCAGAGAGCAAGACAGAGACAGAGGGAACTGTGCCAACTCAGACATATTTGCAACAACTGCTCCTTCTGCAGTCAAGCGGGGGTGGATGCGAGGGAGGAACTTAGAGAGGTGAAGGACCGGCAAGCTCGGCTCTTTACCTCTGAATCCTCCAAGATCATCTTCCGATCCGGGTCCGCCATGTGGAGCAGGATGAGACGTGCTCACGTTTCTTCTTCCATAAGGTTCACAGGGAGAGCTCTGTGATGAACAGCCTCAGGGAGGAGGACGGCTCGGTAGCATCCTCACAGACAAACATGCTGAGGATCTGCAAATCCTTTTACACAGATTTGTATGACCAAAAGGCCACAGACAGTACCTCCTCCCTGAACTTTCTGTCCTCGATCAAGGAGGTCTTGGAGGACAGGCAGCGGGAGAGTCTGGACCAACCACGGACCCTAGAGGAGCTGACTTTGACTCGAGTAAAACTCCCGGAAGCGATGGCTTACCGGCCGAGTTGTATTCGGCTCTGTGGGACCGGATGGGCCCAGACCTGCTAGAAGTGTATCATGACATGCTTCGAGCTGGCAGCATGTCAGACTCCATGAGGAAGGGCAACATCACCCTAATCTACAAGCAGAAGGGGGGAGATGAAGGACATAAAGAATTGGAGACCCATAACACTCTTGAATGTAGACTACAAGATCCTGTCTAAGGCCATCGCCAACCGGGTCAAGTCTGCTCTGGGACAGGTGACCCACCTGGACCTAGCTTGTGCTGTACCTGGCAGGAAAATCTCAGAAGCCTAGCGCTGCTGAGAGATACCATCGCCTACGTGCAGGACAGACGGGTGGATGCCTGCCTAGTCAGCTTGGATCAGGAGAAGGCCTTTGACAGGATTTCGCACACGTACATGAGGGACGTGCTCTCCAAAATGGGTTTTGGGGAGGGAATCAGGAATTGGATCAAACTGCTCTACACCAACATCCGTAGTGCAGTCCAAATCAATGGGTGGGAATCAGACAGTTTCCCTGTAAGGTCTGGAGTCAGGCAGGGTTGCCCGCTCTCTCCTGTCTTGTTTGTCTGCTGTATTGAACCCTTTGCCGAATCCATCAGGAAGGATGCGACCATAAGAGGAGTGACATTGCCAGGCAGTGGGGGCATTGAAGTAAAAACCTTCCTGTACATGGACCATGTCGCTGTCTTCTGCTCGGATCCAGGGTCAGTCCGCAGACTGATTAGTATCTGCGACCAGTTTGAGTCGGCCACGGGAGCCAGGGTGAACCGCAGGAAGAGCGAGGCCATGCTCTTTGGCAACTGGCCCGACAGATCTTCCGTCCCCTTCACCATCAAGCCTGACTTCTTGAAGGTGCTGGGGATCTGGTTCAGGGGGGCTGAGGCGTGTAACAAGAATTGGCTGGAGCGGATAGCCAGGGTGTGGAGGAAGCTGGAGCTGTGGAGGCAATGCTCCCTCTCCATAATGGGAAAGAATGTGGTCATCAGGTGTGAGGTGTGCTCAGGCCTGCTATACCTGGCACAAGTGTGGCCTGTCCCTCCCTCCTACGCCACAGGGATCACCCGGGCCTTCTTCCAGTTCATCTGGGGGTCGAGTATAGACCGGGTGCGACGGGCCACAATGTACAAGTCAGCAGACAACGGGGGTAAAAGCGTGCCCAACGTCGCTCTCATCCTGATAGCCACCTTCGTGTCTGGCTGCATCAGTTGGAGTGTAGAGCCAAGGCACGTGGGCACCAAGTGTCACTACCTGCTGAGGTTGTACCTGTCCCCGGTGTTGCGAAGGATGGGCCTGGCGCAGATGCCACGCAATGTGCCAGTCAGCTGGACACTGCCGCCCCATCTGTCGTCTGTGGAAAGGTTCTTCCGGACCAACATCTTTGACCACATGTCCATTGGGCAGTGGTCAGCACAGAATGTCCTGCAGGCACTGCAGGGAAAGGACTCGATGGATCCGGTGGCGTGGTTGCCTGAGCAGACTGCCCAGCTTGCCTGGCAAAATGCCTCATCGCCAGAACTCACCAACAAGCACCAAGACCTGCCTTGGCTGGCGGTGAGGGGAGCCCTCCCAGTCAGATCCTTCCTGCACCGTCGGAACCTCACTGCCAGCGCACGCTGCCCTCGAGACGGCTGCTATGGAGAGGAGACGGTTGCCCACCTCTTTGCAGAGTGTGAATTTCTCAAAGAGTCTGGAGAAAAATGCAAGGGTCTCTGGTACGCTTTATTCCAAACAGCTCCGTCACAGAAGACTCTGATTTACGGACTGTTGCCAGAGACACATTCAGAGACTGACATTGAGTGCTGCTGGAGGGTCATCAACTCAGTGAAAAACGTTCTCTGGTCTGCCCGAGCATTGTTCATCACCCAGCAGAGCGAGATGTCCGTCAGGGAATGTTGCCGACTGGCCCACTGCAGACTGCAGGAGTACGTGCTGAGGGACGCACTGAAGCACTGAGGCAGCGAGATCTGGTGAGGAGGTGAGGTTCGGCAGTCCCGTTGAGGCACGATTGTTTGGCCTTGTTTTGTAGTTTTTCTAGTATTGTTTGGGTTTTTAATGTTTTTTTTCCCCAGTGTTGTTTGGCTTTAAATTACAATTTCAATCTGACAACCCCGGTGAGTGAGAGTGAGTGAAGAGTGTGAGCGAGTGAGTGAGATTGAATGGGGGGTGAGAGTGAGTGAGAGAGAGTGATATTGAATGGGGGGTGAGAGTGAGTGAAGAGTGAGTGATATTGAATGGGGGGTGAGAGTGAGTGAAGAGTGAGAGTGAGTGAGTGTGAGTGTGGGTGTGAGTGAGTGTGAGTGAGTGTGAGTGAGTGCGAGTGAGTGCGAGTGAGTGCGAGTGAGTGCGAGTGAGTGCGAGTGAGTGCGAGTGAGTGCGAGTGAGAGTGAGTGTGAGACAGTTGGTAAGATAGTGGGTGAGAGAGTGGGTGAGAGAGTGGGTGAGAGAGTGGGTGAGAGAGTGGGTGAGAGAGTGGGTGAGAGAGTGGGTGAGAGAGTGGGTGAGAGAGTGGGTGAGAGAGTGAGTGCGAGTGAGAGTGAGTGAGTGTGAGTGTAAGACGGTTGTAAGATAGTTGGTGAGAGAGTGTGTTCGAAGTGTGAAGAACATACAAACATTATCCCAGAATAAAAGGACAGAAAAGCTATAAAGGTCACCTTCCATACAGTTGGGACTGCTCAGCACGCACTTTTAAACGACCACATTTAGTAAAATGCGTTCGCCGATACATTCTTTTTCTTCAGGATAACGTTGGCAGACTGGCCCACCGCGTAGTATACATTGCCGTCGTCTGGAATGACCACCGCTGGGGACAGAAGAGAAAACAAACAATAAGTACATTTCCATAACGTAGACTCGGCGAGCGTTTCGCTGAACACTAGGCCAACGAGGCCTACGTGATCGCCCGTCTGACAGACATTTCAATGGTCCTTTGTTGTCACGCGTACCGAGGTACAGTGAAATTTGGTTTATTATATGGTCACACCAAAAAAAGCAACAAGATACAAAACTACTTATAGATTAAACATAAACAGCCACCACAGCGGCGGGTGAGAATCCCCAGGCCATACAGCATAAGCGGAGATCCACAGCCATCAGTTTAATGTTCGAGCCACACACACACACACACGCTCCTTCACCGTGATGTGACCAGAGTTGTGTCGATCACTATCACTCTATCTCTGCAGTCCCTGTCCGCCCGAACAGTGAGAAAGCTGCCCACACTCTCACCAGATTCCGGGATGTTCTCATGGCGCCATGACCCCGTAAACACGGCGATCACTGCACACACGGCACTCCCTCCGAGTCCTCACCAGTGCAGGTACTATGACCATCTTCTTTGTTTCAGAGACCTCACATTCCCCACTGTGATGGAAGGCAAATAACTTATACCTTCATCCCTTTTAACACCCCTTCACAATTAAAGGATGCTCTTTTAGGAAGGAGATGACGAGACATTTCTTTAGTCAGAGGATGGTGAATCTGTGCAATGACAATGGGGAGGTGGACCCATCCATACTATGGGACTCATTGAAGGCTGTAATACAAGGTAGGTTAATAGCGAGGGCATCACATATTAAAAAGGCCAGAATGAAAACATATAAGAAGTTGAAAACAGATCAGAAGGATATAGAACAGAAGTACAAAAATAATAAGGACCAGAGAACTTATAAGCAAATAGAAGATTTGAGGGGGCAAATGGATGGAATATTTGTAAAACAGGCACATTATGGGCTTGGCCCTAAATCCACTAAAATACTTGCCCAAAGGCTACGCAAACAACAGGCTGACAACACCATACACAAAATTAAGGACCTCTGTACACAGAATTTGAAGAGTGATCCAAAAGAAGTAGAATATATCTTCCAGGAATATTATAAAGAATTATATACACAAACCTCTACAGTAGATGGGGAATCAATGAGGACTTTTTTTAAGTACAATAGATCTGCCCTGTATTGGAGAGACACAAAATAAAATAATCACAGCAGAAATATCACTGGAGGAGATAGAGAAGACAATTGGTAGGATGAAATCAAACAAGGCCCCAGGCAGCGACGGTTTCCCTATAGAATGGTATAAAATATTTCGGAATGAGCTGAACCCACTTCTTCTGAGAACCTTTAACTGGATTATGAAAGAAGGCAAGACACCCCCTTCATGGAAAGAGGCAATTATAACATTAATCCCCAAAGAGAACAAAGACAAGGAAAATTGTACCAACTACAGACCGATATCAATTCTAAATGTGGACTATAAATTATATTCTTCAATTATCTCCAAACAATTTGAAAAGTTCATGCCAGATTTAATTGATGAAGACCAGACTGGTTTTATAATAGGCAGACAAACACAGGACAGCATCAGAAGAACCATACATATAATACACAAGATTCAAAAGGAAAGTACGCGTGCTGTCCTGATAAGTCTAGACGCGGAAAAGGCTTTTGATAGGGTTAATTGGGAATTCTTATATCAAACACTAGAAAGATTTGGCTTTATCGAAGAGTCAATTCAAGTTATTAAAGCCATTTACCAGCAACCTACTGCAAGAGTAAAGGCGAATGGGTCCTTAACTGAGAGATTTGTGTTAGGATGAGGAACGAGACAGGGATGTTGTCTTAACCCTGTTTGCTATATATATTGAACCATTGGCTCAAGCGATTCGTCAAGAACTGAGGGAAGTAACTATAAGAGACAGAGAACATAAAATTGGCCTTTTCGCAGATGATGTAATGATGTATCTCACGGAAGGAAACACCTCATTTCCAAGGATGATGGGGATCATAGATGAATTTAATTTTAATACAGGATATAAAGTGAATATTTCAAAAACTCAAATCCTCCTATTAATTGTCCTCCTCCAGAAGAAATCAAACAAAATTATAATATCAAATGGGATTCATTTATTTATTTAATATAATTTAATTTTAATACAGGATATAAAGTGAATATTTCAAAAACTCAAATCCTCCTATTAATTGTCCTCCTCCAGAAGAAATCAAATAAAATTATAATATTAAATGGGATTCATTTAATTATTTATTTAATATAATGGAAAAGTTTCAATTGGGGGATAGGTTTTGTAAATGGGTAAGAATTCTATATTCAAATCCTACTGCAAGAATATTAACTAATCAAATATTATCAGCTAAATTTAAGCTTTTTAGGGGATGTAGAGAGGGATGTCCGTTATCGCCTTTATTATTTGCTTTGGTGATAGAGCCTTTGGCGGAAAGAATTAGATCGGAACCTGAAATATATGGTTATAATACTGATACAACTAATAAAATATCTTTATATGCAGATGATGTTTTGATTTATATTACAAAACCGGAAATTAGTATTCCTAAGCTGTTTAATGTTATAACTAAATTTAGTACATTTTCTGGATATAGGATTAATTGGAACAAAAGTGATATTATGCCTATAACTGGAATAAATTTAAATATACTACAACAATATCCACTAAAAATAGTTACAGATAAATTTAAATATTTAGGAATCAACGTATCAAAATCATATAACTCATTAATTAAATCTAATTATCCCCAACTATTAGATAAACCTAGAAAAAATATTTTATATTGGAAAACACTTCCTATATCTATGATTGGTAGAATAAATGCTATAAAAATGTTTTTTTTACCACAATTGTTATATTTGTTTCAAGCTATTCCTTTTTTCCTCCCGAAAACTTTTTTTTTAAAAATTGATAATATTGTTAATAGTTTTATCTGGGACTATAAAAATCATAGAATAAGTAAAAAACATTTATGTAAATCTAAGATAAATGGAGGATTAGCACTCCCAAATTTCTTATATTATTTCTGGGCAGTCCAGATTAAGAATATGAATTTCTGGTGGGTAAATATGGATCATGAACCAATGTGGTTAAAGATGGAAAAGGAAGATTGTTTACCTTTCAACGTAGGCTCGATTCTCTTTGCGCCAAAGGAAGTACAAAAAAAAATTTATAGGGACAACCCTATAATTTATAATAATAGACGCATTTGGAAACAAATAGTTAAGACTTTACATTTAGATAATCTCTCACTTAGACTACCAATTATGAATAACCCATTATTTAAACCCTCTATATTAGATGGGGGGTTTAGACATTGGGATAATTTAGGAATTAAAAGGATAGAGCACCTTTATAGAAAAGGAAAATGTCTTTTATTTCAGGAGTTACAAGATATCTACGGATTGTCTTCAGATAACTTGTTTAGGTACTTACAAATTAGAGATTATATTAAATAAAATACACAAGATTATAAAAATAAAGTACTAGGATTATTAGATGAACTGTTTAATTTGCACCCAAATACAGAAAAATTAATAGCTTATATATATAACACTATCCTGGATAGGGAGAATACAATAACTGAAACATATCGACAAGCATGGGAAAATGAAATAGGATTATCTATAACAAAAGAAAATTGGGAAGAAAGTTTACAACGAATACATCGGTGTTCGTTAAATGCTAGACACACATTGATACAATTTAAAGTATTATATAGATTACATTATTCGAAAACTAAATTAAATAGTATCTTTCCTAATGTTTCCTCTATTTGTGATAAATGTAAGAATTTAGAAGCAAATTTAATACATAGTTTTGTAACATGTCCTAAATTGAATTATTATTGGACAGAAATCTTTAAAGTTATTTCTGAAGTTTTTAGAGTTAAACTGGACCCAGACCCAAAGTTAGTAATATTCGGAATTCCGGATTCAAATTTGGTACTAACAGCAAATCAAAGAAATTTCTTTGATTATTGTTTGATAATAGGGAAAAAAATTATACTGAAATTTTGGAAGGGAACATTATCCCCCACAATTAAAATGTGGACAGCAGAGATGTTGGAGACGTTACATTTGGAAAGAATAATTCCTTCGAACAGATATGGTCTCCATATATACAATATTTAGAGAAGTAGCTGTTCTTGGCATCACGGCTCGACGGGTACCCTACGGGATTTGAAGAAAATAATTCATTTTCAAACTAGGATTAATATGCATGTCTCTATTGATATTTTTAGTTGTAATAGTTTTATTTACAATATATTTTGTTGTTTTTCATTTATATATATATAATATTTTTTCACCTTTTTGTTTGTGTTTTTTTTTTCATTTCCTTTTTTCTCTTTTCTTATAATCAAATTATTATTTAATCACAACTTTTTTGATTTACAACTGCTCTATTTTCTTCCTGTCTTTATTTCTAAAAACATAGAAGATAATAATTATCAATGTGTTATTTGTATAAATACCGATTTAAGCTGATGTTTGTAAACTTCTTTTAACATTGTAAATTGGTTACGTCTAATAAAAATATATTTAAAAAACATTTTAAAAAATGGGATTCAAAATCAATCAAATACCTAGGGATACATATAGCAAAAAATATATCAATGTTGTATGGGGTTAATTATAATCACATCAAGCAAAACATAAGAAAGGATACAGAAAGATGGTCCACCTACCCAATGGATTTTAGTAGTAAGATAAATGTGAAAATGAATATTTTGTCAAGGCTATTGTACTTGTTTCAATCTCTGCCAATTGAGGTACCATTAAAACAATTCACGGAATGGGATAAATTAATATCTAGATTTATTTGGGGAGGAAAGAAGGCCAGAATTCGATACACTATACTCCAGTTGCCAAAGGACAAAGGTGGAATGACACTTCCAAATTTTAGGATATATTTCTATACAGCCCAACTTCGACCACTAATTAATTGGTGTGAGGGCAGCTATATAGCTAGGTGGAAAGAGATTGAGACCTATATCCCTGACTTCCGCATCCAAACACTTTTGGAAGAAAAAATACTTCCTGGACATATCAGGAGTATAATCGATCCAATAACGATATTTACTTTAGAAACCTGGTTCACTCTTACCAGACAACTTAAACTGAATAAACGACAAAACGTTTTAAGAGGGATAGCTTTGGATAATGAATTTAAACCAGGGATGTATGACTCAACATTTAAAGAGTGGATGAAGAAAGGAATGACTGCATTTTGTACTGTTATTGAAAATAGAGACCTAAGACGTTTTCAAGATTTGAAGGATAGATTTGCACTTCAGAACCAAGACTTGTTTAGATACCTCCAACTGAGAGATTATTACAATAAAAAGGTAAAAAGGGAGGCACTAGAAGAAAAGAATCCAGTGAAAGAAGTGAGTTAGTGTGTATCATCAAAAAACATTAAGGATTATTTCTAAATGTTATCATAGTTTAATGGAATGTCAAGCTAAAACTACATTTTATGTAAAATGTAAGTGGGAAAAGGAATTGAACATCACAATCTCAGAAGAAGAATGGCATCATATGTGTGTAACACTACAGACATCCACTAATTCACAAAATTGGAGATAATTTAATTGGAAAAACTTGATTTGTTTCTTTATTACGCCTAACATAAAAAGCAAGCAAATTCTAAGGCAGCAAACCTACTGGAGGCAATGTGGTCAAACAGATGCAAATCATTTTCATATATTCTGGAGTTGCCCAAATATAGAACCATTTTGGAACAGAGTGAATTCAGAATTAACAGAGGTATTAGGATATACAGTCTGCAAGAAGTGTTCCATTTTATACCCAAACTTAGACAATGGTTAGACATAGTACAGGAAATATTTGTTATGGAGAAAATGACATATTCTCTAAGAGTGAAAGAAGACGAGTTTAATAGAAAATGGGAAAAATGGATTAGGTATAGAAATAAAGACATCAACACTGTATAATTTTATAGACAACAATGTAAGTTATTGGAAAATGCTCTAATATGAAAATAGTTCTGTATACGGCATCATTAATTGTAAACTGAAACCCCCGCTACACTGATGTACGTTTCACTGTAATGTTGTATGTTTCGTTGTTATATTTATGTTTTATTTGTGCATACATAAAAGCAATAAAAACGAAAGTGGAAAAAGAATCTGTGGAATTCTTTGCCGCTGAAGGCTGTTGAGGCCAAGTCAATGAACAAGACAGATTCTTGATTAGTACAGGTGTCGGGGGTTATGGGGAGAAGGCAAGGAATGGGGTTAGGAGGGAGAATAGTCAAAAGTGGCTAAAGATAGTTGAAGATGGATTTAGTCGAAGATGGAGTTAAAGGGAAAGCGAGTAAAGGGGTGGTTAATGACCCCAGAATTAACAGGAAAGGAAGCTCACAAAGGGATAGGAGAGTATGGCCAAGTGTAATAGGGATCGATGTGAAAACTGAGATGCGTAAGGAATTAAAAGTATTGTACATGAATGCGCAAAGTATAAGAAGTAAAGTAGATGAGCTTGAGGCTCAGTTAGAGGTTGGTAGATATGACATTGTGGGGATTACTGAGACGTGGCTGCAGGAAGATCGGGCCTGGGAACTTAATATTCAGGGTTATACATCCTATAGAAAGGACAGGCAGGTGGGCAGAGGAGGGGGGGCAGCTCTGCTGGTGAGGGATGGAATTCAGTCCCTTGCGAGGGACGACATAGAGACTGACGAGGTAGAGTCACTGTGGATTGAGTTAAGGAATTGTAAAGGCAAGAAGACACTAATTGGTGTTATTTACCAGACCCCCAAATAGTAGCCCGGATGTAGGGTGTAAGTTGCAGCAGGAGATAAAACTGGCATGTAACAAAGGTAATGCCACTGTGGTGATGGGGGATTTCAATATGCAGGTAGACTGGGAAAATCAGGTTGGTTCAGGACCCCAAGATAGAGAGTTTGTAGAATGCCTCCGAGATGAATTCGTAGAGCAGCTTGCAATGGAGCCGACCAGAGAAAAGGCAATTCTGGATGTAGTGTTGTCCAATGAACCATATATGATAAAATAACTCGAGGTAAAGGAACCGCTTGGAGGTACTGATCATAATATGATTAGTTTTAATCTGCAATTTGAGAAGGAGGCAAATTGAGGGGAAGCTGGCCAGGAATATAAAGAAGGACAGTAAAAGCTTCTTTAGATATGTTAAGGTTAAAAGAGTAGCAAAGTCAAATGTGGGTTCTTGAAGGCAGACACGGGTGAAATAATTATGGGCAACAAGGAAATGGCAGAAGAGTTGAATAGGTACTTCGGATCTTTCACTAAGGAGAACACAAACAATCTCCCAGATGTACTGGAGGACAGAGGACCTAAGGGGTAGAGGAACTGAAAGAAATTTTCATTAGGCGAGAAATAGTATTGGGTAGGCCAATGGGACTGAAGGATAATAAATTCCCTGGGCCTGATGGTCTGCATCCCAGGGTCCTCAGGAAGGTGGATCTAGAAATAGTGTTTCTAGAAATGTTCAATAGATTCAGGGTCAGTTCCTGTCAATCGGAGGATAGCTAATGTTATCTCACTTTTCAAGAAAGGAGCGAGAGAGAAAACGTGGAATTACAGACCAGTTAGCCTGACTTCGGTGGTGGAAAGATGCTTGAGTCAATTATTAAAGAGGTAATAATGGAGCATTTGGATAACAGTAAAAGGATTAGTCCAAGTTGACATGGATTTATGAAAGGGAAATCATGCTTGACTAATCTGGAATTTTTTGAGGATGTGACAAGTAAAATGGATGAAGGGGTGCCAGTGGATGTTGTGTACCTAGACTTTCAGAAAGCCTTTGATAAGGTCCCGCACCGGAGACTGGTGACTAGATTTAGAGCACATGGTATTGGCGGTAGGGTGTTCACATGGATAGAAAATTGGTTGGCAGACCGGAAGCAAAGAGTAGGAGTGAACGGGTCCTTTTTAGAATGGCAGGCAGTGGCGAGTGGAGTGCCGCAAGGCTCGGTGTTGGGATCACAATTGTTTACCATATGTATAAATGATCTGGAAGAGGGAATTAGGAGCAACACCAGCAAGTTGGTGGACGACACAAAGCTGGGTGGCAGTGTGAACTGTGAAGAGGATGTTAGGAGGTTGCAGGGGGACCTGGGCAGGTTGAGTGAGCGGGCTAATGCATGGCAGATGCAGTATAATAAAGATAAATGTGAGGTTATCCACTTTGGCGGCAAAAACAAGGGGGCAGATTATTATCTCAATGGGGTTAGGTTAGGTAAGGGGGAGGTACTGCGAGACCTGGGTGTCCTTGTACACCGGTCACTGAAAGTTGGGGTGCAGGTACAGCAGGCAGTGAAGAAAGCTAATGGAATGTTGGCCTTCATAACAAGAGGATTTCAGTACAGGAGTAAAGAGGTTCTTCTGTAGTTGTATAGGGCTCTGGTGAGACCACATCTGGAGTATTGTGTACAGTTTAGGTCTCCTAATTTGAGGAAATTACAATCCTTGTGATTGAGGCAGTGCAGCGTTGGTTCACGAGATTGATCCCTGGGATGGCGGGACTGTCATATGAGGAAAGATTGAAAAGACTAGGCTTGTATTCACTGGAGTTTAGAAGGATGAGGGGATATCTTATAGAAACATATAACATTATAAAAGGACTGGACGCAGGAAAAATGTTCCCAATGTTGGGCGAGTCCAGAACCAGGGGCCACAGCCTTAGAATAAATGGGAGGTCAGTTAATACTGAGCTGAGAAAAAACTTTTTTACCCAGAGAGTTGTGAATTTATGTAATTCCCTGCCACAGAGGGCAGTGGAGGCCAAATCACTGGATGGATTTAGGAGAGAGTTGGATAGAGCTCTCTGGGCTAATGGAGTCAAGGGATATGCGGAGAAGGCAGGCACGGGTTATGGATAGTGGACGATCAGCCATGATCATATAGAATGGCTCGAAGGGCCGAATGGCCTCCTCTTGCACCTATTTTCTATGTTTCTATGTTTAAACAAAATCCTCCTCATCTCCTTCTTTCTAAAGGTATGTACTGTAGAAGTTATAGAATTCTAAATGATTCAGAGTGGGGCTTAGGTGCAATACCGTCTCAAATCTTGCAGCACACTACAAAATGGTTTACATCACTTGGATTTGCACTCAATAATATTATAACGTCAATAATTATTTAATTGGTCTCTGTAAATTGTCCCTAGAGAGTAGGGAGTGGATGACATAGTGGGATAACATGGAACTAGTGTGGACAGGTGATCGATGGTCAGTGTGGACTCGGTGGGATGAAAGGCCTGTTTCTGTGCTGTATCCTTAGCACAGCGGCTCAGCTGGCAGAGCCACTGCCTCACATTGCCAGAGACCCGGGTTCCTAACCACGGGTGTTGCATGTGTGGAGTTTGCACGTTCACCCCGTGACCGCATGCATTTCCTCAGAGTGCTCCGGATTCCTTCATATCTCATCTACAATTGTAGTTTAATGGGCCTCTGTAAAAATGGGTGAGAAAGTGGGATCACATAGAACTAGTGTGAAGGATGATCGGCGTGGACTCAATGGGCCTGTGGTTACTATGCTGTGTCTCAGAAGAAAACTATCACAATGTTTAAAAACCTTTTGGACAGCTAGATGGATAGCATTGGTTTAGAGGGCCATGGGCCAAACGCAGGCAGGTGGGAATAGTGTAGATGTGGCATGTTGGTCGGCATGGGCGTGTTGGGCCAAGTGCTACTTCCACACATTGAAAGGCATGTACAGGCGACGTTTTGTGTTGGGGTCCTTCTTCAGATTTAACACTAACTGGATATGGTTTCCATATCCACTATGAGAGGTTGCAAACTGAAATGTCACCTGCCCATTCCCTCCACAGGTAATTTAGTTTCATTTTGTTCAGCTTTTTAGTAGTCAGAAGCATGGAAACAGGCTCTTCGGCCCACCGAGTCCACACGGACCCGCGATCACCTGTACACTAGCACTATCCTACACACCAGAGGCAAATATTTTATGGAAGCCAATCAACCTACAAACCTGCATGTCTTTTCAGTGTGGGAGGAAACCGGAGCACCCGGAGAAAACTCATGTGTTCATGGGAGAATGTACAAACTCCGTACAGACAGCGTGGAGTCCGTGGAGTCAGGATGGAACTGGGGCCTCTAATGCTGTAAGGCAGCAACTCTACCGCTGTGCCACCTTGATCTGCTGAGCACCTCCAACACATTGAGTTTAGGAGGAAGACTGTACATCTTCCAGCATCAAGGAACCTATGTTTTATTCCTCACCTCTGTCTTTGGAGACGACCAGGACAAGCTGATAGTCCGTCCAATCGGCATCCAGGTCGTACTTAGCCATGGCTCTCTGGATTACCGACGGGGCCTTGTCTTGGTTGGTCACCTGGAGTGGAAGGGAAAACGTATTTACTTCAGATGCTAGGTGAGAGGGAGGGGGGCACTGAGGACCTACTGAAAGGGATTTAACAAGGGTTAACTGTTACCAGAAAACAAACAAGGGTTAGAAAAATGCTTGGCATTGTCTGCTTTGATCTGTCATTTTCACACCTTCCTCTTCCATATCTCCAGACTCCCTCTCCCCTGACTCTCAGTTTGAAGAAGGGTCACGACACGAAACGTCACCCATTCCTTCTCTCCACAGATGTTGCCTGACCCGCTGAGTTACTCCAGTATTTTGTGTATATCTTAGAAAAATGCCACCCCATTATTTGACCAGTCATTCGCAATCACTCCTCAGGCCTGCGGTCAGTTAAGTTTAGAGATACAGAATGGAAACAGGCTCTTCGGACCATCGAGTTCACGCCATCCATTGAGTACCATTTCACACCAGCTCAATGTTATCCCACTTTCTGTTATCAGGCAACTGAACCATTCCACCAACAACTAGAGAGCGGCCTTGAGCTACTCGCTTCCTCATTGGAGATGCTCGGACTATCTTCAATTGGATTTTAATGAACTTTATCTTGCACTAAACGTTATTCACTTTATTCCCTTTATCATGTTTCTTTATCCTGTGGATGGCTCGATTGTAATCATGTATTGTTTTTCTGTTGACTGGTTAGCAAGCAACAATAGCTTTTAACTGTGCACATGACAGTAAGCTTCCTGCAAAGTAGAAGCAATTTACTCTGAAAACTCAGCAAAAAGGGGTATTCAATTAGCGAACCAAGACGACGTCCCTGGATCCTCTGCAGGGTTCTTGGCTTCAGTTTGTAACTAGATAATATACCAGTAATCTTTCAAAAGAGGCACGGCAGAAAATCAAGGAAATGTAGGGAGTCACGGTGGCGCAGCAGCAGAGTTGCTGCCGTACAGCACCAGAGACCTGGGTTCAACCCTGACTACGGATGTTGTCTGCTGCTGTGTTCATAAGGAATAACCATATAACCATACACCAATTACATCACAGAAACAGGCCTTCTCGGCCCTTCCAGTCCGTGCCGACCATTTATTTTCCCCCTAGTCCCATCTACTTGCACTCAGACCATACCCCTCCATTCCCTTCCCGTCCATATACCTATCCACTTTACTTTTAAATGTTAAAATCCATCCTGCCTCCACCACTTCTGCAGGAAGATCATTCCACACAGCCACCACTCTCTGAGTAAAGAAGTTCCCCCTCATGTTACCCCTAAACTTCTGTCCCTTCATTCTCATGTCATGCCCTCTTGTTTGAATCTTCCCTACCCTCAATGGGAAAAGCTTATCCATGTCAACTCTGTCTATCCCTTTCATCATTTTAAAGACCTCAATCAAGTCCCCCCTTAACTTTCTGCGCTCCAAAGAATAAAGACCTAATTTGTTCAACCTTTCTCTGTGACTTAGTTGCTGGAACCCAGGCAACATTCTAGTAAATCTCCTCTGTACTCTCTCTATTTTGTTGACATCCTTCCTATAATTAGGCGACCAAAATTGTACACCATACTCCAGAATTGGTCTTACCAATGCCTTGTACAATGTTAACATTACTTCCCTACTCCTATATTCAATGCTCTGATTTATAAAGGTCAGCACACCAAAAGGTTTCTTTACCACCCTATCTACATGCGATTACATCTTCAGGGAACTATGCACAGTTATTCCTAGATCCCTCTGTTCCACAGCATTCCTCAATTCCCTACCATTTACCATGTACGTCCTATTTTGATTTGTCCTGCCAAGAAGTAGCACCTCACACTTATCTGCATTAAACTCCATCCGCCATCTTTCAGCCCACTCTTCCAAATGGCCCAAATCTCTCTGTAGACTTTGAAAATCTACTTCATTATCCACAGCACCCCCTATCTTAGTATCATCTGCATACTTACTTATCCAATTTTCCACCCCATCATCTAGATCATTGATGTACATGACAAACAACAGTGGACCCAACACAGATCCCTGAGGCACCCCACTGGTCACCGGCTTCCAACCTGACAAACAGCCATCCACCATTACTCTCTGGCATCTCCCATTCAGCCACTGTTGAATCCATCTTGCTACTCCACCAAAAACACCCAAAGATTGAACCTTCTTAACCAACCTTCCATGGGGAACCTTGTCAATGGCCTTACTGAAATCCATATAGACAACATCCACTGCTTCGCCCTCATCAATTTCCCTAGTAACCTCTTCAAAAAATTCAAGAAGGTTTGTCAAACATGACCTTCCAGGCACAAATCCATGTTGACTGTTCTTGATCAGACCCTGTTTATCCAGATGCTTATATATATTATCTCTAAGTATCCTTTCCATTCATTTGCCCACCACTGACGTCAAACTAACAGGTCTATAATTGCTAGGTTTATTCTTTGAACCCTTTTCAAACTATGGAACAACATGCGCAGTACGCCAATCCTCCGACACTATTCCCGTTTCCAATGACATTTGAAATATTTCTGTCATAGCCCCTGCTATTTCTACACTAACTTCCCTCAATGTCCTAGGGAATATCCTGTCAGGACCTGGAGACATCCACTTTTATATTTTTTTCAAAAGAATAGGAGTAGAATTAGGCCATTCAGTCATGGCTGATCATCTTTCTCTCCTAACCCCACTCTCCTGCCCTCTCCCCACAATCTCTGACACCCATACTAATCAAGAATCTATCTATGCTTTAAAAATATCCACTGACTTGGCCTCTACAGCCTTCTGTGGCAATAGATATTAAAGTGGACTGTATTACAAAGAAACTAATCGGGTGGAGTTGATATCTTTCTATTGTTTATTTGGTCTACAACAGATGTGGATAAGGTTGCTAACAATTGGGCGGTACAAAGCTGCCGCGTTACAGCGCCTGAGACCCGGTTCAATCCTGGCTACGGGTACTGTCTGCATGGAGTTTTACGTTTTCCCTGTGACCGCGTGGGTTTTCTCCCAGTGCCCTGGTTTCCTCCCACACTCCAAAGACGTGCATGTTTGCAGGTTGATTGGCTGCTGTAAATTGTACATTGTCCCTAGTGTGTAGGATAGTGCTAGTGTACGGGGTGATTTATGGTCGGCGTGGACTCGGTGGGCCAAAGGGCCTGTTTCCAACACGAAGTCTAAAGTAGTTACAACATCCACTGCAGTAGGCAAAGGTCTCGTTAATTTTAAATTACTGACATTTAGATTGATTTTTCAGATGCTTTAACACCCTGTTTGGCAAAGGATCATGTTTTGAACAAATAATCAACCCTAATTGATATCAGGATCTATATTCTCTCCTCCCATTTCAAACTACAGGGAGTCCAAGGCAATGAAAGATAAGAGTGTCCCCAATGACATTCCAGGAGTCATATACAGAGCATCTTTCAAACCATTGTACCCTTAGCACCATGCACCACAGAAACAGGCCTTTCAATCCAACTTGCCCAAACCAGCCAAGATGTCCATTTTCTACGCCAGTCCTTCCTGCCCACGTTTGGCCCATATCCCTTGAAACATTTTCTATCCATGTACCTGTTCAGTTGACTTCTAAATGTCATATAGTTCCTACCACAACTACCTCCTCTGGCAGCTCCCACCCAAAACCCAACACCCTTCAGATTCCTATTATATCTTGCCCCTCTCACCTTAAACCTATGTCCTCTGGTCTTGATTCCTCTCTCGGGATAAAACACCCTCTGCATTCACTCTTTCTATTACCCTCATGATTTTATACACCGCTATATGGTCATCTCTCAGCCTTCGGTACCACTACACCCACCACCCTCTGTGTGAAAAAGATGCCCCTCAGGTCCCTATTAAATCTTTCCCCTCTCACATTGAGGTGGGTGTATGGAATGAGCTGCCAGAGGAGGAAGTTGAGGCAGGGACGATCACAACGTTTAAGAAGCAATTGGACAGGTACATGGATACGACAAGTTTGGAGGAATATGGGCCAAAAGCAGGCATGTGGGATATGTGGCCGGTGTGGGCAAGATGGGCCAAAGGGCCACACTGCATCACTCTATGCATCACTGCATCAAGAAGGCCAAGCACTGCCATAAGCTCAGGATTGAGGAGCACTTCAACAACAACTCCGACCCCCGACGCATGTGGCAAGGCATCCAGGCCATCACGGACTACAGACCCGCCAACTCCACCCCCACATCCAGCGACGCCTCCTTCCTTGAGGAGCTCAATCACTTCTATGGCCGCTTCGACAGGGACAATCTAGAGACAGCCATCAAGGCTGTGCTACCTGCCGATCACCAACCCCTCACACTCACCCCCTACGACGTATACGTGGCACTGAGTAGGACTAATGCACGTAAAGCTGCTGGCCCTGACGGCATCCCCGGGCGCGTGCTCAGGGTCTGTGCGGCGCAGCTGGCAGACGTCTGGACTGATATCTTCAACCTGTCACTTGCCCAGGCAGTTGTCCCCACGTGCCTTAAAACCACCTCCATCGTGCCAGTGCCAAAACACTCCACTGCGGCAAGCCTCAACGACTTCCGCCCTGTTGCACTTACCCCCATCATCACCAAGTGCTTCGAGAGGCTGGTCCTGGCACACCTCAAAAGCTGCCTACCCCCCACACTGGATCCCTATCAGTTTGCCTACCGCAAGAACAGGAGTACGGAGGATGCCATCTCAACGGCACTTCACTCCGCCCTCTCCCACCTCGACAACAGAGACACTTACGTAAGAATGCTGTTCATCGATTACAGCTCAGCATTCAACACCATTATACCATCAAATTTGATCACCAAACTCGGTAACCTGTGCATCGCTCCTTCCCTCTGCAACTGGATACTGGACTTTCTAACCAACAGACCCCAGTCTGTTAGGTTAGAAAAGCACACCTCTTCAACCCTCACCCTGAACACCGGCGTTCCACAGGGCTGTGTGCTGAGCCCCCTCCTCTACTCCCTCTTCACCTATGACTGCACACCCGTACATGGTACTAACACCATCATCAAGTATGCAGATGATACAACGGTGATTGGCCTCATCAGCAACAACGATGAGTCGGCCTACAGGGAGGAGGTCCAGCACTTAGCAGCATGGTGCGCTGAAAACAACCTGGCCCTTAACTCCAAGAAGACCAAGGAGCTCATTGTAGACTTCAGGAAGTCCAGGGGCGGCACGCACACCCCCATCCACATTAATGGTACGGAGGTGGAACGTGTTTCTAGCTTCAGGTTCCTGGGAGTCAACCTCTCCGACGACCTCTCTTGGACCCACAATACCTCAACTCTGATCAAGAAGGCTCACCAGCGTCTCTTCTTCCTGAGGAGACTGAAGAAGGTCCATCTGTCTCCTCAGATCCTGGTGAACCATCGAGAGCATCCTTACCAACTGCATCACAGTTTGGTATGGCAACTGCTCTGTCTCCGACCGGAAGGCATTGCAGAGGGTGGTGAAAATTGCCCAACGCATCACCGGCTCCTCGCTCCCCTCCATTGAGTCTGTCCAAAGCAAGCGTTGTCTGTGGAGGGCGCTCAGCATCGCCAAGGACCTCTCTCACCCCAACCATGGACTGTTTACCCTCCTACCATCCGGGAGGCGCTACAGGTCTCTCCGTTGCCGAACCAGCAGGTCCAGGAACAGCTTCTTTCCGGCGGCTGTCACGCTACTCAACAACGTACCTCGGTGACTGCTAATCACCCCCCCCCCCCCCTCCCCGGACACTTATTATTATTTATTCAAATCATTTGCTATGTCGCTCTTCCAGGGAGATGCTAAATGCATTTCGTTGTCTCTGTACTGTACACTGACAATGACAATTAAAATCGAATCTGAATCTGAATCTGAATCTATGTCCTCTGGCTCTTGGCCCTTATGAGAGAAACCAAAATCTCATTAAATTTGCGTCCATTGTAGACTTTGAGCTAAACAGCACAGAAACAAGCTCCTTGGTTTTCAACTTTTCACATTTCCATTTTTTTATTCAGAAATCACAAATATATTGCAGCAATGGTAGATCTGCTGCCATCCAGCGCCGGGAGACCCGGGTTCCATCCTGACTGTGGGTGCTGTCTGTAGGGAGTTTGTACATTCTCCCCATGACCGCAGGGGATTTTATTTGGGTGCATGTACATTCATAGAAGCAGGCCATTTGGCCCATCGAGCTTAATCCGCCACTCAATCATGGCCGATCTTTCTCTCCCTCCTAAACCCATTTTCCTGCCTTCTCCCCATAACACCTGACTAACACCAGTGCCCCGGTTTCCTCCCACACGTCAAAGATATATGGGATTGTAGGTTAATTGGCCAGTAAATTGTCCCTAGCATTCAGGAACTAGTGCATCCTATCCAATCGTTGGTCGGCGCGAAATCAGTGGGCCAAGGGCCTGTTTCCATGCTGTGTCTCTGCTATAAAGTAGTATCTGAGCCGTGGAAGAATGTCATGCACCTACCACAATGCTTTTATTGACATTCCCCTTGCCGTTTTCGAGGCTGACGTGGATAATGCCAGTTTCCTTATTCCGCTCATTAATTGATGTTGTGGTCCCCGAGACGGTGTCGTTGTGGTCCTTCGAATTGCAGGCCCAGCACGGGAAGCAGAAAATGGCACGGATAAATGCTGGGAGCCGCGAAGAGGCTTTATCCATTGAGTGGGTGGATGGTAATGATTCAGTCTGCTGGAAAACAAAACATTAAGGATGGGAATTTAGATATTTCCAATCCAACTTTCCAGTTCTCTCATCAAGCCAGGCTGCTCCATCCTCTATATAGGATGAGTGGTGATCTTATAGACGTGTATAAAATCATGAGATTAGTTGCTGCCTCACAGATCCAGAGACCAGGGTTCGATCCTGACCTCAGGAGCTGTCCATGCGTAGTTTTCACAATCGCCCTGTGAACACGTGGGTTTCCTCCGGTTTCAAGAGACACGAATGTTTTATTGTCATATCCCATTTCCTCTCACATCCCAAAGATGTGCAAGGTTATTGGGTTATTTAGCTTCTGTAAATTGTCCTTAGTGTGTAGCATAGAACTAATGAATGGGGTGATCACTGGTCGGCACAGACTCAATGGGCCAAAGGGACTGTTTCTCTAAGGTAAACTAAACTAAATGTTGGTGTGATGCACTTGCAACATGCAATGCTTCACTTGTAATGTATTGCTTCTGTATAACACAACGACTGCTTAAAAAGCAGCCAAGCGGCTTTACAGATACAGTGCGGAAACAGGCTTTTTGGCCCACCGAGTCCACACCGACCAGCGATCCCCACATACTATCCTACACACCAGGGACAATTTACGACTTGCAGAAGCCAAGTAACCTACAAACGTGCACGTCTTTGGAGTGTGAGAGGAAGCCGGAGCACCCGGGGAAAACCCACGTAGTCACAGGGAGAACGTAAACTCCATACAGGCACCACCCGTGGTCAGGATCGAACACGGGTCTCTGGCGCTGTAAGGCAGCAACTCTACTGCTGCGCCACAAAGTGCTGGAATAGGTCAGCTCACTCCATAGATCTCAGCTTCACTTTATCCCTCAGGATCTACACGCTCAATCAAAGCTCTTCCACTTACCTGACTAAGGGTCACAAACCTGCCTTTCTCCAGACCAGGTCCCCAGCAACTGCAGAGTTACTCCAGCACTTTTTTAAAATGTAAACGAGCATTTGCAGTTCCTTGCGTCCACCCCTCATTAGAACGAGTTAGAAGAAATGAGGAAAAGGTTCTAACTTTTTGTAAGCAAAATGTTTTACCAGAAAGCCGCCTGGATTTGAGGGCTTCAGCTACAGGGAGTGGTTGGATAAACCTGCATTGTTTTCTCTGCAATGTCGGAAGTTGAGAGGAGACCAGTTAGAAGTATATAAAATTATGAGAGGCACAGTTAGGGTAGACACTCAGAATCTTTTTACCCCATGCTGGAAATGTCCAAGACTAGAGGGTATCACTATAAGGTGAGAGGGGGAAAGTTTAATGGGGATGCGTGGGCCAGTGGTGGGGGTATGTCTGACCTGTGGAGGTGGTGGAGGCAGATATGACAGGGGTGTTTAAGAAGCTTTTAGGTGGGCATGTGGAAGTAGAGGGGAGAGAGGGATATGGATCATGTACAGGCAGATGAGAGTTTAGCCTGGCGTCATGTTCGGCACAAACATTGTGGGCCGAAGGGCCCGTTCCTGTGCTGTACTGTTCTATGTTCTAACCATCCTATCACCAATCAGAGAGCAATCCCCACCTACAATCTACCGCAGTTGCAGATGTTTTCTGCCGCTCTCACCTCTGGCCACAAACTCTTTGAAATACTTCCCTCTGGGAGGCGACTCCAGGCTATCACAGCTGCCACAGTCAGACATAAAAACAGCTTCTTCAGCTTTGCACAAGCAGTAGCTCTATTCAACAGCCAAAAGACCGTAGCCTCTTTTTACTCTGGTACTTTAGTTTTAATTGTCTACTGAATATCTTGTTGTTCCCCATGAGCAAAGCACCAATGTAAAAGCACCAATGTCCTTGTATGTGGACATACTTGGCTAATAACATTTTTATTAATGATTTTTATTTTATGAGGAGTTACGATGAGTGATTATGTGAAGAAGGCAGTCGGTCCACACACAACATAACCCCACAGCGGCACCAAAGTTAAGGAAGGTACCATAGTCCAGCCAGCCTCCCCGACGATCTTCCCAGATGTTCGCCCGTCGTCGGGGCCTCCCGAGCACCCGCAGTCACCGCCACGGGCGGCCCGATGCTCAGGCCCTCTCGCCGGGAACGATGGAACCCCGACGCCGAACATCCTCAGTGGCCCGGAACTCCAGATCAGCCACCTCCCACCGGAGTCCGCGGCTACCGTAGCCCACAGGCCAAGCTGGGCGGAGTCGCAGGACTCCGCGACGTATTTCAGTGCCGCCCGCGTTGGGAGCTCCACGAACCACAGCTCCGCGATGTCGATGCAGCAAGCCCAGCACTTCGGAGCTCCAAACGGCGATCCCCGGTAAGGCATCGCCCGCCCCGTGATATTTCCAATGCTGCGCCGCTGCTGCTGGAGCTCTGGTCGGTCCCGGCAGGAAAGGTCGCACCAATCCAGTAGGTAAACCGCGGGGGGGGGGGGGGGGGGGGGGGGCGAGGACGCGACTCGAATAATAGTCGCATCCTCTCCAGGAAGCGACGGTCGGACAGTATCCCCCTTACCGTACCCTCTGCCCCCCCACATAAAGACATTAAAAAAACCCACAAAAAACGCTCTTCAAACATAACAAAAAAACAGAAAGATACCGATTGAAGGTGGAGGCAGCAAGCAACAGCGCCATCGGATTTCATGCCGTGAACACGAGTCCACACAACACAACTGCATCAGTTGACCACAGATGAGTGAACATTAAAAAAGCATTCAGACATGACATAGATTGAAACATGCTGATGTTTTTAAATGTACAAATAATAATAATAGTAACCCCTTTCATCCCGGAGGAAACTATAAAACAGAACCCAAAATAGGGTGGCAAATACCACCAGTCTGGCAATGGGTTAGTTATCAAATGATTGAAAAGGTTCGTTCGTTAGACCATCCTGCAGCCGCTAGGATGTGGTCAGGAACATCCATAACCCTCACTGTTGATGATGTTGCAGCCCTTGTGGAGTGAGATTAAGACTGTCAGTGATCACTCCTGCACAAGCCAGACCCCCTTTTAACCACCTGGAGGTGGTCTGTACTGATACCTGTTGATGAGGTTTTATGTAACTAACAACATAGCTAGTTCAGAGCCTCCAAGGTTCTTGGTGACCTTCACAAATTGTTGTAGTGTGATAACACACAACCGAAGGTCCATAGGGTATGCCAACCTCTAGTTTGAAACCTGATGCCCCTGGTCTGCTCTGCTTGTTAAGTCATAACATAAAATGTTATAGTCTACAGATGTAACCATCTTGTCCAGTCATAGCTTATGCAACGACTGGATCCGTTGCGCTGTAACCAGCGCCATGAGCATAACCTCTTTGCAAGTGTGTGTGACCAAGGACAGGGATGTAGTTGGAGTCCATCGGTGAAGCAGCATCAGCACAATGTCAACATCCCATATCTCTGAGTCCCTGGGCCTGGGAGATTTTGAGTTAAAGATACGTTTCATAAATCTGGCTATCAGCGGGTGAGATCCGACAGAGTGATGTCCGATCCCAGCAACAAGTATGATGACAAGGCACTACTGGCACTACTCTATCCCTCGTAAAAAATAGTTTAGAGAGGAATTGCAAAAACATCTGTTATACGTGTTGTGTCATACGTATGTTTCACTGTAAACAGAACACTTCCCACTAATGATATGGGGGATGGACAATTTCTTGGTACTATCTCTCCAGGCCTCAGTGATCTTGACCAACGTATGACCAGACCAGTCAGAGCCCTAGGTAAGGTCTTCTCAGACTCTGAATCAAAGATTTGATTCGATCATGCAGTGGATGGTCCTCCCCAGTCAAGGGGTGAACCAGCAGATTTCTGCGTATGGGAACAGCCATAAAAGGCTCAGTTCTCATACCCAATATGAGTGGAAATCATGGCTGCGTAAGCCAGTCAGGCATTCCAAAATGCTTGAGGCGGAGTCTTGCTGGCTTTTAGCAAGCACCGACTGATGAGGCAAAGTGGAGGGAACGTATAAAAGACATTCCTCCCTCGCGTAGCGAGAATGCATCTATCGCTACTGCCCCTGGGTCTACACACTTAGTGGTTGAGTTGAGCTGGTGATTGAGTTGAGCTGTGAACAAATCGATATTACCTTTTCGGTGTTGATGGAGGTAAATAACGAGACCTACTTACCAGCGTCTCTAACTCCAGGTCCCTTACCTTTGCTGGAGTTTCAGCGAAATTGCATTCGCAGACTGTCCACATGTTTGTAATTTCCATTAGATCGCTGATGCTGCCAGCCAACTTCTCTTGTCATGGCTAGTCCGTCCTCGATGGAGCAGTAATTTTAGAGGCAAAGCACACCGCTTCCTGTCATGCGATTGCGTACATTATGCATTAAGCATGGGATCCCGGCACCTAGTCATATTCGGGTTCCTGTTTGGAGGTAAACTAACCTTTTTTAGAGGGGAAGTAATTGCACCTGAACCAGGAGTACCATCTGTATCCTCAAATTGTCTGTGCATGCTTCTGTACCAAGCATGTTTTGCGACACCATCACCCATAGGCTTTTGGATGGGAGGCATCGCAAACCTTGAAGCAAGGCAATTGCAGGCATGTGACTTGAACTGCCTGTGTATGCATGCGTGACAGGAAGCACAATATATATGGCTCCATCTTCATGCATCCGAATGGGAGGACTTATGCAACCTGAACCAGGGGCTGCCTTGACCATCTTCATACATCCGAATGGGAGGACTTATGCAACCTGAACCAGGAGCTGCCTCAGGCATGTGAGCATGTATTTTAGCACCAACTCCATAACTCTGTTCAACCGAGTGGGGGGGGGGGGGGGGGGGGGGAATGAAAACCCTGAACCAGGCGTTGCTTCAGGCACATGTACATACTTCTGTAGCACCCTCTTGTCCACTCCGCTCATTTGAGTGGGAGGAATTTTGCAACCCTGAACCGGGAGCTGCTGCCTGACAACCTTAGGATGGGGGGTTGTTTGATTGTGATGAGTCGCAATCTTGTCTAACATAGATGCCCAAGACTTGGCACTCACTCTGAGTTGGGGTTGTCAGGTTGCTTTCTTCATCAGCCGCCATGACTAGCTGTGCGAATCGATGCTCTGTTGGTATCCCCATTTACCAAACAGGCTGCACGTGCCAGTGACTCCGAGTCCTGCTCCTTTCCGATGCCAATGCAGTCTACAGGGAAGGACTGGAGCACCTCTGGCCCCCATATGCCAGACATAGAGAGAGAAATGCTGGAAAAAACCTGCCACTTGTCATGGGCAAAGACGTTTACATGAATGAAGACGCCCATTCCAGTTAAATCAGAGATTTGATCACTTTATTGATATGAATAAAGTCAGCGTCTAGGGGAAGAATCCTCCACTGTCTCTTTAATGAGTGGAATTACCATGACGCCACCATGTGTGCTCACACAGGTGACTGATAGGTATAGCTCAACAAGGCATTCCAAGCCAAGGATCTATAACGCCATGGCAGGTCCGATCCCACGACACAATTTATTGGTGTAAGTGATCAATAATGTAGCTTGTAATTTCTCTCTATTAACACAACTAAATTTGGCATGACGATATATTTGTGATACCAACAACAAACCCCTGAACTGATTCAATTAGTCAGAGGATACCAGCATAATGGTGTCCACCCTGTATAGCCAATACTTTTAAAAATAATACACTATTCCTGCTACTGCCATTGGAGGCGTAGAGGTGTTTATAGCCGCTAGTAATGTGCGGGGAATCCTGCCCCCCCCCCCCCGGAGCCTGGAGGAGATAGATTCTGACAGTCTGCCCTATTTGGACCACTCATAATTTTATATACATCTGCCAAGTCTCCTCTCATCTTCTGTCGTGGCACAGAAAACAATCCAAGTGTATCCGACCCTCTCCCTGTAGCTGAAGCCCTCTAATCCAGGCAGTATTCTGGGAAAACATTTTGTTTTCACAAAGTTAGAACAATCCCGTGGTAAAACATTTTGTGCTTGAAACGTCAGGCTGGGACACTTGCACCTCATTGAGTTACTCCAGCACTTTGCTTCTTTTTTTAAAAGTACGCAGGCATCTACAGTTCCACGCGGCTGCGTTTTCATTTTTTTTAATTTTAGAGACACAGCAGGGTAGCAAGCCCTTCGGCCCACAGTGTCTGCACCGACCAGCAATCCCCGCACATTAACACTGTCCCACATACACTAGAGACAATTTACATTTATACAAAGCCAATTAACCTACAATTAACCTACAAACCTGTATGTCTTTGGAGTGTGGGAGGAAACCAGAGAGCCCGTAGAAAACCCACGCAAGTCACGGGGAGAACATACAAACTGTACAGACAGTACCCATTGTCAGGATTGAACCCAGGTCTCCGGCGCTGCAAGTGCAGTGAGGCACAGATGCTACCGCTGCGCCACCATGCTGTACATGAGGCAAAGGGTCTCCATTACCTTTCTTCGCGGTTCCTCAGGCGTGTCGTCGGCCATGTCTGCAGCGGTGTCGTCGGTGGTGTCATCGGTGGTCGTGTCTGTGGCGATGTTGGTGCCGGTGTCTGTGGTCATGTCTGCGGCGATGTTGGTGCCGGTGTCTGCGGCATTAGCGGTATCGGCGGCGGTTTTGTCTGTGGCTGTATCGGTGTCGGTGGCGGTGTTGTCGGCGGTGTTGGCACCGGTGTCGTTGTTGTCTGCGGCGGTATCGGTGGCGGAGTCTGCGGCGTTGTCTGCGGCGGTATCGGTGCCGGTGTCGGTGGCGGTGTCTGCGGTGTTGTCGGCGGCGGTATCAGTGGCGGTGATGTCAGCGAAGGTATTGGCGGCGGTGTTGTCTGTGGCGGTATCGGTGCCGGTGTCAGCGGCAGTGTTGTCGCCAGCGGTATCGGTACCGGTGTCGGTGGTGTTGTCGGTGGCGGTATCAGTGGCGGTGTTGGTGCCGGAGTCGGTGGCGGTATTGTCGGCGACGGTGTCGGTGCTGGAGTCGGTGGCAGTATTGTCGGCAGCGGTGTCGGTACCGGAGTCGGTGGCGGTGTTGTCGGCAGCGGTGTTGGTACCGGAGTCGGTGGCGGTGTTGTCGGCAGCGGTGTCGGTACCGGAGTCAGTGGCGGTGTTGTCGGCGGTGTCTGCGGTCGTGTTGGTGGCCCTGTCGGTGGCCGTATCTAAAAAGAGCCTGCGAGTAGGAAGCACAATCCATCAGCACACCCATCCGGAGCAGCCATGCCTTTCCGGATGGATCACAGAGAGAACATGCAAACTCCAAGCACGCACACAGCCGAAGGAGAGGCACACGGTCACAGGGAGAACGTGCAAATTCCACACACACACACAGCACTCTAGTTCAGCATCAAACTCATTCCCGGCCTCGGCAAGGCCAGCAGCATAATCAAGGACGAGTCACACACTGGCCACTCCCTCTTTTCCCCTCTCCCATCAGGCAAAAGGTATAGAAGTGTGAAATCGCACAGATTCAGGGACAGTTTCTTCCCAGCAGTTATCAGGCAACTGAACTATCCTACACGAGCCAGAGAGCAGTGCTGAACTACTATCTACCTCATTGATGGCCTTTGGTCTATCCTTGATCGGACTTTACTGGGTTTATCCTGCACAAAACATTATTCCCTTATCATGCATCTGTACCCTGTAAATGGCTCGACTGTGATCAGTTATTGTCTTTCCACCGACTGGATAGCACGCAATAAAAATCTTTTTTCTGTACCTCGGTAAATGTGAGAATACACTAAACTGACCCGGGCCTCTGGCACTGTGAGGCTGCAGCTCTAATGTAAATTGGCTTCTTTGAATTGTCCCCGAGCGTGTACAATAACATAGAACTAGCGTGCGGGTAATCGCTGGTCAGTGTGGACTCGGTGGGCCGAAGGGCCTGTTTGCACGCTGTAGCTCTAAAACTAAACTAAGGAGGATTCAGCATATGTGGGGGATATGAGCTAATTGAGATGGATAAGGATGCCAGAAACAGATTATGGCAGAGTGAATAATGAACAGATGTTTAAAAACTGGAGTTCAAGGGATGGTCTAAAACAGAGTTTGAGAAAAAGATGAATGGGGAAAAAAGGCATAGACTAATTTCTAAATGGGGTAAGAATCCAGAAATCGGAGGTGCAAAGGGAGTTGGGAGTTCTGGTGCAGGATTCCCTAAAAGTTAATCAGCAAGACAAATTGGTGATAAAGAAGGCAAACGCAATAGTAGCATTTATTTCAAGTGGGCGAGAATACAAAAACAGGGGTGTAATGCTGAGGCTCTATAAGGCGCTGGTCAGGCCACATTGTGAGCAATTTTGGGCACTATATCTGAGGAAGGACATGCTGGCTATGGAGAG
Organism: Raja brachyura; assembly: GCA_963514005.1. Next base: position 29,716 of record CAUPSL010000093.1, read on the forward strand.
GGTCCAGAGGAGGTTTACGAGAATGATCCCAGGAATGAGTGGGTTAACCTATGATGAGCGTTTATGACGGCAGTGGGCCTGTACTCACTGGAGTTCATTGAAATGCACCGAATAGTGAAAGGTTTGGACAGTGTGGATGTGGATAGGATGTTTCCACTCATGGGAGAGGCTTGGACAAGGGTTCCCAGCCTGGGGTTTGGTTCTGGTATACCGGTATCTGTTCATCATTAGATGTTCATAAATAAGTGAAATAATATTGTAATGTGTTATTAAAGTTGCCAGTGTAAATGGGATGAAAAAGGTTGGCAACCCCTGGTCTAGGACCAGAGCCTCAGTATTAAAGGACATTCCTTTAAGAAGGAGATGAGGAATGTCCTTAGCCAGATGGTGGTGAATCTGTGGAATTCATTGCCACAGGTGGCTGTGGATGCCAAGTCATTGGATATTTTTAAGGATAGATTCTTGATTAGAATGAGTGTCAGGGGTTATGGGGAGAAGGCAGGAGAATGGGGTTGAGAGGGAAAGATAGATCAGCCATAATTGAATTGTGGAATAGACTTGATGGGTCGAATAGCCTAATTCTGCTCCTGTAACTTATGAGCGAGGGGTCAATGTTACCTGAGGTGTTAACATATGATGGACAAGTAAATGGGATTATGGTGATGACCATGATACAGAGAGTATTACCCAATGTGGTGAAATGATGCACTGTCATTCCATCTAAGCTTACTTTATGAGATACAGCACGGAAACAGGCCGTTCGGCCCACCAAGTATGCGCCGACTAGAGATCACCCGTACACTAGGTCTACCCTATTTACTGGGGACATAATTTGAGGTTCCGTTCTTAAGTTCATAAGTGATAGGAGCAGAATTAGGCCATTCGGCCCATCAAGTCTACTCCGCCATTCAATCATGGTTGATCTGTCCCTCCTAACCCTGTTCTCCTGCATTCACCACATAACCCCTGACACCCGCATTAATCAAAAATCTATCTATCTCGGTCAGTCTGAAGAAGGGTCTCGACCCGAAACGTTTCCTATTCCGTCTCCCCATAAATGCTGCCTCACACACTCATTTCCTCCAGCATTTTTGTTTACCTTTGATTTTTCCAGCATCTGCAGTTTCTTCCTTAAACAAAAATCTATCTATCTCTGCATTTGAAATATCCATTGATGGCCTCCACAGCCTTCTGTGGCAAAGAATTCCACACAATCACCAACCTCTGACTAGCAGCAAGTGTGAAACCAGTCTCAAACAACTGGGTACCTCTAACCACCCTAATGTCAGGCCTCAGGAATCATACATATTTACATGTATCCAACATTGCTAATTGTGACCAATGCAGTGAGCTGCAGCCAATGCTCACGCAAAACCCACAAAATTATTTAATCTTCTTTAAACAGATCTCCTGGCAACAGCTTCAAGGAAGCAAATTTCAATTTGATCGTCCAAACCCTACCTCCAATTTGCGCTGGGCCTCACTCTGACAATGGAGGAAGGCAAGGACAGAAAGGTCAGTGTGGGAATGGGAGGAGAATTAAGTGTTGAGGAACCGGGAGATCAGGTAGGTTCTCCAGTAAAATCTCGGAGGATAATCCAGAAAGGCTCTGGAACCAAAAGGCTCTACTCACCATGGAGGGCAATGTCAAAGATCAATGAAAAACCAAAGATAGACACAAAAGGCTGGAGGAACTCCGCGGGACAGACAGCATCTCATGAGAAAAGGGGCAGGTGACGTTTCGGGTCTGAAAGTAAATCTTTCCCATCTCACCTTCAACCTATGTCCTCGGGTTCTTGATTCCCAATCCCTGCATAACATACTGCATTCTCTGCCACAGAAGGTAGTTGAGGCCAGTTCATTGGCTATATTTAAGAGGGCGTTAGATGTGGCACGTGGCTAAAGGGATCAGGGGGTATGGAGAGAAGGCAGGTACGGATACTGAGTTGGATGATCAGCCATGATCACATTGAATGGCGGTGCAGGCTCGTGAATTTATAACTCGAAGAGCCTGCTCAAAGAGAGATACAGTGTGGAAACAGGCTTCTGAACTCAACTTGCCCACACCGACCAACATGTCCCTGCTGCACTAGTCCCACCTGCCTGTATTTGGTACATATCCCTCTAAACTTGCCCTATCCATCCAAATGTGTTTTAAATATTGTTATAGTCCACTACCTCCTCTGGCAGCTGGCTCCACACACCTTCTATCCTCTGTGTGAAAAAGTGGTCCATCAGGTTCCTATTTAATCTTTCCCACCACACGTTATGCCTATGTCCTCTGGTTCTCGATTTCCTCAGCTCTGGGTAAAAGACTGTGCATTTACCCAATCTATTCCTTTCATGATCTTATACACTTCTATAAGATCAGCCTCCTCCACTCCAAGGAATAAAGTCCTAGCCTGCCCAACCTCTCCCTATAGCTCAGGACCTCGAGTCCTGGCAACATCTCGTACATTTTCACTGCATCCTCTCCTCCAGATTGACAACATCTATCCTCTAACAGGGTTCATATAGAAACATAGAAAATAGTTGCAGGAGTAGGGCATTCGGCCATACGAGCCTGCACCACCATTCAATATGATCATGGCTGATCATCCAACTCTGTATCCTGTACCTGCCTTCTCTCCATACCCCCAGATCACTTTAGCCACAAGGGCCGCATCTAACTCCTAACTCCCATCTAATACATTTCATAGCCAATGAACTGGCCTCAACTACCTTCTGTGACAGAGAATTCCACAGATTCACCACTCTCTGTGTGATAAATGATTTTCTCAACTCGGTCCTAAAAGATTTCTCCCTTATCCTTAAACTGTGACCCCTTGTTCTGCACGTCCCCAACATCGGGAACAATCTTCCTGCATCTATGTCCAACCCCTTAAGAATTTTGTAAGTCTCTATAAGATCCCTCCTTAATTTTCTAAATTCTAGCGAGTACAAGCCAAGTCTATCCAGTCTTTCTTCATTTGAAAGTCCTGCCATCTCCCTGTGCTCCCTCTATGGCAAGAATGTATTTCCTCAGATTAGGAGATCAAAACTGCATGCAATACTCCAGGTGTGGCCTCATCCAGACCCTGTACAACTGCGGTAGAACCACCCTGCTCTTATACTCAAATCCTTTTGCTATGAATGCTAACATACCATTCACTTTCTTCACTGCCTGCTGCACCTGCATGCCTTCTTTCAATGACTGGTGAACCATGACACCCAGGTCTCGTTGCATCTCCCCTTTTCCTAATCGGCCACCATTCTACTTCCCTGTTTTTGCCACCATAGTGGATAACCTCACATTTATCCACATTATACTGCATCTGCCATGCATTTGTCCACACACCCAACATATCCAAGTCATCTTGCAGCCTCCTAGCATTCCCCTCACAGCTAACACTGCCCCCCAGCTTCGTGTCATCCGCAAACTTGGAGATGTTCCCACGTCCAAATCATTAATATATATTGTAAATAGCTGGGGTCCCAGCACTGAGCTTTGCAGTACCCCACGAGTCACTGCCTGCCATTCTGAAAAGGACCCGTTCACTCCTACTCTTTGCTTCCTGTCTGCCAGCCAGTTCTCTATCTACATCAAACTGAACCCCCAATACCGTGTGCTTTAGGTTTGCATACTAATCTCTTATGGGGGACCTTGTCGAAAGCCTTCTGCAAGTCCAGATTTTACACATCCACTGGTTCTCCCTTATCCACTCTACTAGTTACATCCTCGAAAAATTCTATGATTCGTCAGACATGATTTATCTTTTATAAATCCATGCTGACTTTGTCCAATGATTTCACCACTTTCCAAATGTGCTGCTATCCCATCTTTAATAGCTGACTCTAGCATTTCCCCCACTACCGATGTTAAACAAACTGGTCTGTAATTCCCCGTTTTCTCTCTCCCTCTCTTTTAAAAAAGTGGGGTTACATCAGCTACCATCCAATCCTTAGGAACTACTCCAGAATCTAAAGAGTTTTGAAAAATTATCACTAATGCATCCACTATTTCTGGGGCTACTTCCTTAAGTACTCTGGGATGCAGCCTATCTGGCCCTGGGGATTTATCGGCCTTTAATCCATTCAATTTACCGAACACCACTTCGCCACTAACCTGGATTTCACTCAGTTCCTCCATCTCATTTGACCTCCGGTCCCCGGCTATTTCCGGCTGATTATTTATGTCTTCCTTAGTGAAGACAGAACCAAAGTAGTTATTCAATTGGTCTGCCATGTCCTTGTTCCCCATGATCAATTACCAGTTTCTCTGAAGCATAACGGACAGGTACATGGATATGAACAGTTTAGGAAGGTTATGGGCCAAACACAGGCAGGTGGGACGAGTGTAGATGGGACATGTTGGTCGGTTTGAGTACGTTGGGCCGAATTACCTGCTTGCCTGTTGTGTGACTAGGCAGGAGAGATAGTTATCCAGTGGCGACTGAATCCATGAGTGACTATTCATCCCAACCCAGGGAAAAGTACCTCAAACACTAACATCAAGCAGTGCGCATACGTAAAAAACACAATATAAAGGTCCACCACCGATTCTGCGGCAGCTGGTGGTCCGGACAAAATTACCAGAGTGCTCTTGAAATGCCCCCAGAATTCTCCCTGAAAATGTGGTACCCAGGCCGGGTGAGGCGGCTGATCTTAACCTCATCGGGACTTCTGTGCCGATAGGAGGGATGAATTTGCCCCCTGCTGCCAGAGCCGGCAGATCCGTTCCAATTGCCAACTTCCACTGCCAACTTTATGGGCCGATATCTCAGCCCACCGGCGGCATAGGTGGACCATTCCAGTACCATTGAACGCCCCTCGAGACCACGACCTCTTTTTGTCCGCCAAAAAGGATAATCCAGAAAGGCTCTGGAAACAAGGGTGCTGGAAAATCGGTGGTGGACCTGTACATGGCAGCATCTTTGACTGGTTTCATCACGGCCAGGTTCGGCAACTTGAAAGCTCAGGTGAGAAGGAGACTATAAAAGATGGTGGGCACGGCCAGGTCCATCATGGGTACTGAACTTCCCAACATCATATGGTCTTGAGAAAACAAGGCCTGTGTACCAAAAGGCTCTATTCGCCATGGAGGGCAATGTCAAAGATCAATGAAAAACCGAAGATAGACATAAAAGTCTGGAGGAACTCATTGGGATTGACAGCATCCCTGGTGAAAAGGGGCAGGTGACGTTTCAGGTTTGATTACACTGTCCTGATTAATGTTACTGATTGTATGCCTAGTTGCCATCTTCTCCCCTGCCAACAATGAACCATTCTAGTCTGCAGAAGGGTCCCATTCCTTCTCTCCAGAGATGTTGTCTGTCCCGCTGTTACTCCAGCATTTTGTGTCTACCTTCGAATGAACCAATCTACTTTTCCTTGAACATCGTCTGCTTTCAAGTGTCTTCCATATCTCTCGTTTCCCTCACCCCTGACCCTCAGTCTGAAGAAGGGTCTCGACCCTAAACATCACCCATTCCTTTTCTCCACAGATGCTGCCTGACCCATTGAGATATTCCAGATTTTGTGTCTATCTTCGGTTCAAACCAGCATCTGTAGTTCTGCTCCTTCCCACACATCAATGAGGGACTGTGTTCTCTGGGTTAACCACATGCAATGATATTTTATTCTACTCACAGCCTGAGACGCTTCACCATACTTCGACCGCAGGCTGCGGGAGCTTGTCGTACACCGACACGGGAGCTTGGATCGCCCCGACTCAGGGGCTTCGACCGCCAGCTGCGGGAGCTCCGATTGCCCCGACTGCAGGAGAAAAATGAGGGAAGAAGGTTAGACTTTATTGCCTTCCCTCACAGTGAGGAATCCGCTGTGGTGGATGTTTATGTTCACTTTTATATAGTTGTGTGTCTTGTTACTTTTTTTGTACGGCGGATTGGTAATTCGAATATTACTGTACCTTAATTGGTACAGGTGACAATAAAAGACCTTTGAAACCTTTGAAAACTAAGCTTTTCACTTTATCTCAGTACACATGCCAATAATAAGTCTACCCATAAAGTTCTCCAATACAGACTGGGCACAAACTAAACACCATCATAATAAGAACTGATCCTCTGCAGATGAGAATTTGACATTGCATCTTATTCTGGTCTCTCTTCCAGGCCATTTGCCCCCATCTTTCTCTACATTTTAGATAGTCACAAAATGCTGGAGTAGGTGACGTTACAGGTCAAGGCCCTTCTTCAGACTGAGAGTGAGGGGTGAGGCAAACGATAGATAGAGAGGGTGATATAATAACTGCAGATGCTGGTTTACACTGAAGATAGGCCTGAAACATCACCCATTCCTTCTATTCAGGGATGCCGCCTGTCCCGCTATGTTACTCCAGCATTTTGAGTCTATCATTGGTGTAAATCAGCATCTGCAGTTCTTTCCTATACAGTTTGTCTGCTCTACATTTAAATGCAGATCCTCCCCAGTGCAAGGTCACCCTCTTTATGTACGGCCCATCCATCCAATAGAGAGTTTGGGAGTCCAGCGGATGGATTTGGCCGTTGCGATGGGACTGGAGGCATCTTCTACCAAGTGGAAAATCGGTCCGAACCTTGGCATTTCCCATTTGCAAACCGTTCGGGTTACAAAGAGTTCCTGGGAAGAGAACCCAGTCGCAATCCGGGGATGAGTCAATTGACAATAGACAATAGGTGCAGGAGAAGGCCATTTGGCCCTTCGAGCCAGCACCGTCATTCAATGTGATCATGGCTGATCATCCTCAATCAGTACCCCATTCCTGCCTTCTCCCCATATCCCCTGGCTCCGCTATCTTTAAGAGCCCTATCTAGCTCTCTCTTTAAAGTATCCAGAGCACCAGTCTTCGCTGCACTCTGAGGCAGAGAATTCCACAGAATTCATAACTCTCTGTGTGAAGAAGTGATTCCTCATCTCCGTTCTACATGGCTTACTCCTTATTCTCAAACTGGGACCCCTGGTTCTGGAATCCACCAACATTGGGAACATGTTTCCTGCCTCTAGCGTGTTAGAACCCTATATAATCTTATATGTTTCAATAAGATCCCCTCTCATCCTTCTAAACTCCAGAGTATACAAACTCCATTTTCTCAGCATATGACTGTCCCACCATCCTGGGAATTAACCTTGTAAACCTACGCTGCACTCCTTCAATAGCAAGAATGTCCTTCCTCAAGTTAGGGGACCAAAACTGTACACAATCTTATTTTCATTGACTGATGAGCAAGGAACGCCAGATCCCGTTGCACTTCCCATTTTCCCAACTTGACACCATTTAGATAATAATCAGCCTTCCTGTTTTTGCTACCAAAGTGGATAACCTTACATTTATCCACATTAAACTCAATCTACCATGCATCTGCCCACTCACCCAACCTGTCAAAATCACCCTGCATTCTCATAGTATCCTCCTCTCAGTTCACACTGTCATCCAGCTTTGTGTCATCTGCAAATTTACTAATATGACTTTGAATCCCTTCATCCGAATCATTGATGTATATTTTAAATAGCTGCGGGTCCCAGCACCGAGACTTGTCACCGCCTGCATTCTGAAAGGGACCCGTTAATCCCTACTCTTTGTTTCCTGTCTGCCAACCACTTCTCTATCCATGTCAGTACTCTACCCCCAATACGACGTGCCCTAATTTTGCCCACTAATCTCCTATGTGGGATCTCATCAAATGCTTTCTGAAAGTCGAAGTACACTACATCCACTAACTCTCCCTTGTCCATTTTCCCCGTTAGATCCTCAAAAAATTCCAGAAGATTAGTCAAGCATGATTTCCCCTTCGTAAATCCATGCTAACTCGGACTGATCCTGTTACTGCTATCCAAATGTGCGGCTATTTCATCTTTTATAATTGACTCCAGCATCTTCCCCACCACCGATGTCAGGCTAACTGGTTTATAATTCCGTTTTCTCTTTCCCGCCTTTCTTAAAATGTGGGATAACATTAGCTACCCTCCAATCCACAGGAACGGATCCTGAATCTACAGAACATTGGAAAATGATCATCAATGCGTCATGATTTCTACAGCCACTTCCTTAAGTACCCTGGGATGCAGACCATCAGGCCCTGGGCATTTATCAGCCTTCAGTCCCATCAGTCTACCCAACAACATTTCCTGCCTCGTGGATTTCCTTCAGTTCCGCCGTCACTGTAGATCCTTTGGCAACTAGTACATCAGGAAGATTGTTAATGTCCTCCTTAGTGAAGACGGATCCAATGTACCTGTTCAGCTGATCTTTCCTTGTTCCCCATAATAAATTCACCTTTTTCAGTCTTCAAGGGTCCAAATTTTTCCTCTTCACATACCTAAAGGAGCTTTTATTATCCTACTTCATATTCTTGGCTGGCTTACGTTCGTACCTCATCTTTTCTCCCCGTATCACCTTTTTAGTTATCTTCTGTTGCTCCTTAAACATTACCTAATCCTCTTGCTTCGCGCTCATCTTTGTTATGTTGTACTTCTTCTCTTTTACATTTAAATTGTCCCTGCCATCCCTTGTCAACCACATTCGCCCCTTACTCCCCTTGGAATCTTTCTTCTTATTTGGAATGAACTGATCCTGCATCTTCTGTATTATTCCCAGAAATACCTACCATTGTTGTTCCACTGTCATCCCTGCCAGGGGATCTTTCCAGTCAACTTTGGCCAGCTCCTCCCTCATGGTTCCATAGTCCCCGTTATTCAACTGTAACACTGACACCTCCGATCCACCCTTTTCCCTCTCCAATTGTAGATTATACTTGACCATATTATGGCCACTACCTCCTAATAGCTCCTTAACCTCAAGTTCCTTTATCAAATCCAGTTCATTACATAACACTAAATCCAGAATTGCCTTCTCCCTGGTAGGCTCCAATACATCTAAGAATCCATCACGGTGGCACTCCACAAACTCCCTTTCTTGGGGTTCAGTAACAACCTGATTTTCCAGTCTACCTGCATGTTGAAATCTCCCATAGCAACTGTAGCATTACCTATACTACATGCCAATTTTATTTCCTGAGTCAATTTGCACCCAATATTCTCCCTACTGTTTTGGGGCCTTTAGATAAGTCCCATTAGGGTATTTTTACCCTTACAATTCCTTAGTTCTATCCATACTGACTCCACATATCTTGTTTCAATGTCACCCCTTGCAAGGGACTGAATTTCATTCATCACCAACAGAGCTACCACACACCATCTGCCCACGTGTCTGTCTATTCAATAGGAGGTATGCCCTTGAATATTCAGTTCCATTCCCCGGCCTCTTGCAGCAATGTCTCTGTCATTCCCACCACAAGCTGTGCGCGTGAGTTTAGTTTTAGTTTTAGAGATGCAGAGTGGAAACAGGCCCTTCAACGCACCGCGTCTGCGAAGGATATTTAAAATAAAAGGGCTGTTTAAAGTTCACAGGCTGAACCTTTTTAAAAAAAATCAAATTTGAAGGTAAAGTGAAGAATTATAATGAAAATGTTCCCAAGAGCTGGCATAATTCCAGGGAGCACATGGTCATTTTGATAACCAATTCGACAGATTTCTGGGTCTCCAATTCGTGGTTCAAAGATGCAAAAAGTTGGGTTTACAAGTGAAGGTTTGAGTAAGTCTAACCCTATTTTAAAAGAATTTTAAATTAAAAGGAGTCTGCAGATGCTGTAAACAAGTTCATGATGAAGAATAAGCAACAGTTAAACAAGCCAATTTATTTCATTTGAAGTGAAAATGCAATTTGTCCAATTTAAACTAGTTTGCCTGACCCATGGTTATTTGCCCAGCCTCAAAGATTCACGTTTTCTCCCCCCATCAACAAAAAAGGCATGATTAGTCCAAAACTGAATAGATTATTCTACAGAGGCATCGTTTCAGACTCGACTGAATCCAACATTCCTAAAGCACTACCATAATTAACTCGCTTAAGGAAGATCTGCATTTGCTGGAAAAATCGAAGGTTGACAAAAATGTTGAAGAAACTCAGAGGATGAGGCAGCATGCATCGAGACATTGCCTCACCCACTGAGTTTCTCCAGCATTTTTGTCTACCATAATTACTTCACTCCCTTCACCCAGGAGGTGGGTGTATGGAACAAGCTGCCAGAGGAGGTAGTGGCGACTGGTACAATGGCATTTAGAAGATATTTGGACAGGACTATTTGGACTAATTGTCTGTTTCTCTAATAGACACTTAACTTTTTTTGCTGTTTAGTAAGGGTTTTACAGTGCAATATGTTCACACTACTGCTGTGCTGCTACGTAACCAGCTCCATGACACAATGAGGAGCACCTTCAGCAACAGACTAGTTCCACCAAGATGCAGCACAGAACGCCACAGGAGATCCTGTTTCCCCGTGGCTATCAAACTGTACAACCCCATCCCCTTCTGTCATGGGGAAGACTGACTACCCCCCTCTCCCTTCCCAATCTTTGCACATCCCCAATCCTTTCCAATCGTCACTTTAATTTCATGTTTCATCAGGGCTGGATTTACGTATAAGCTAGACAAGCTTAAGCTTAGGGCCTCGAGATCTAGGGGGGTGTACTCACCTCGCTGCCTCACCGGACCCGTCCAACCTCGCCGCCCCACCGACCATCCGCCCACTGGGACCTCCTACTCTTTGCCCGCTGACCCACTCCACCGCCCTCCAGCAGCCCGCAGCCGTCACCTTACCTGCAGCCTGGCCTGAAGCTTCCATGCTGCAGACTCCCACTCCCCTGGGTTAGACAGCACTGACTCCTAGTGCTAGTCAACCAACTCTGGTAATCTCAGTGGCTGTTCCACTTGGTCTTCCCCATTCAAACCATGTGACCCCAGCTCTTCCCCACCCAAAGTAATTTAACAAGGTGAAAAACCAGTCCAGGCATTACATTTTGGGCTTCAGCCCCATCCTACCCTTTGGGCATCGAATTGTGTGTTTGTTGTCTGTGCGTGATGTGTGTGTGGGAGGGAGGGAGGGAGAGAAGGAAGGAAAGTAGAGAAAAGAGAGAAGGAGAGAAAGAAGGGATGGAGTGAATGAGAGAGGGAAAAAGAGAGAGGAAGTAGGGAGGGAAGGAGGGAAGGAGGGAAGGGAGGGAGAGAAGAAGGGAACGAGAGAAGGGAAGGAGAGGGCTGGCGGGAGGAGCGGATGCCAGGGTCCGGGCGGACGGGTGTGAGCTGAGGCCGGGGTTTGTAAACGTTGCTCCAACCCCCGGCCCAGCCCTCCGTGTATTGTTCACCTCGTCTCCCCGGGGAGAGAGAGGGGTGGAGCCGGTGCTGTGTGCGTGAAGCACGGCGTCTGGAGGGGCGGGAGCGCTGCCCCGGGACCGTGAGGGAACGACCCACCTTCTTCTCTCCCCATTTTCCATTACCCCTAACACCCCCCTCCCCGTCTACCCTTTTCTTCCCCCTCCACCCCTGTACTCTCTCTCCGCCCCTCTCTTCCCCTCCACCCGGGGTACATCTACCCGAGACGAGAGTAGATTACTCTGGCGCGGGGCCCCCTTACTCTCGGGGCCCAATCGGGAGCAATCGATCCATTCGGCTTAAGGCTGGCCCTGGCCTCACCTTTGTCCCCCTCCATCCCCACTTCAATGAGTTCTGCGCCCGCCACGATTTGGAGCTCTTCTTCCGTCGCCTCCGCCTCACACCGTTCTTCCATGGGAAGGAGTCCTCGCTCCCATTGATGATCCCTTTTCCCGTGTCCAATGGACGCACTGTTCTTGGACCCCCCCCCCCCCATGGCCATTGGTGCAATGAAATTTGGGGGTCACCATCCGACGTCGGAACGGGAGAACATTCTCAGCGGCTTGCACTTCCGAATCGGCCACTTGGTACCGGAGACCATGGCTCCCGAATTCCACAGGCTGAGCTCGGGGGAGATTCACGCTGGCAGCCCTCGGCAAAGGGATCCCATGGTTCCGCGATATTTAATTCAACGCGGCCCGAGGCTGGAAACTCCGCAACCCACAGCTCCATGATGTTGAACCAGCAGGCCCAACACTCCATAGCTTCAAACCGCGATCCAGGTAATGCAACGCCTGCTCCACGGTGACTCCAACATGTATTTTAAAACCAAATGTTTAATGACAACATACAGTAGGATCTAAAAGTGTCACACTGTCACTCTCGGGTAGTCACGGTCCTCTAGTCGTGGGGGTGGGGGATTGGGATGGGGGGCAGGGCCTCACAAGTTAAATAGCTTACGGCCTCGCTTCATCTAAATTCGGTCATGTGTTTCATGGTTAGTTTAGTTTAGTTTAGAGATACAGCGCAGAAGCAGGCCCTGCGGCCCATCGGGTCCATGCCGACCAGCGATCCCCGCATGTTAACACTAGCCAGCGATCATCCCGTACGCTAGCACTACTCCACACACTAGGGACAATTACAATGTTACCAAAGCCAATTAACCTACAATCCTGTACGTCTTTGGAATGTGGGAGAAAACCGAAGATCTCGGAGAAAACCCATGCAGGTCACGGGGAGAACGTACAAACTCTGTACAGACAGCACCCGTAATCGGGATCTAACCTGGGTTTCCGGCGTACATTTGCTGTAAGGCAGCAACACTACCACTGCGCCACCATGACCACCTTTATCTTGTGTTTTATAACTGCTGGCAGATCAATTTCCCTCCTTGGATAGATAAAGTTCTATTGTATCGTAAGTCAGTATTTAATCGTTAATTTTGTGACATATGACAATAAAACACTCTTGACAGGTACATGGATAGGATAGGTATGGGGAGATATCAGCAAATGCAGGCAGGTGGGAATAGTGCAGATGGAGCATCTTGGTCAATGTGGGCAAGACAAAATGTGCAGGAGCAGCAGATGCTGGTTTACACTGAAGATAGGCACAAAATGCTGGAGAAACTCAGCGGGACAGGCAGATTACAACAGTGATATGAATATTGATTTCTCCAACTTCAAGTAACCCTTGCGTTCCATCCCTCCCCCACCCAAGTTCTCCAACTAGCTTCATTGTCCTGTGAAACGTCATCAATCCATGTTCTCCAGAGATGCTGCCTGACCCGCTGAGTTTCTCCAGCACTCGGTGAAACGTCACCTATCCATGTTCTCCAGAGATGCTGCCTGACCCGCTGAGTTACTCCAGCGCTCTGTGAAACGTTATCTATCCATGTTCTCCACAGATGCTGCCTGACCCGCTGAGTTACTCCAGCACTCTGTGAAACGTCACCTATTCATGTTCTCCACAGATGCTGCCTGACCCGCTGAGTTTCTCCAGCACTCTGTGAAATGTCACCTATCCACGTTCCCCACAGATGATGCCTGACCCGCTGAGTCATTAAACGGGTCATTTTCAGAATGGCAGGCAGTGACTAGTGGGGTACTGCAAGGCTCAATGCTGGGACCCCAGCTATTTACAATATATATTAATGATCTGGATGGGGGAATTGAATGCAACATCTCCAAGTTTGCGGATGACACGAAGCTGGGGGGCAGTGTTAGCTGTGAGGAGGATGCTAGGAGGTTGCAAGGTGACTTGGATAGGCTGGGTGAGTGCATGGCAGATGCAGTATTATGTGAGGTTATCCACTTTGGCCAGTGGAGTAGAGAAGCCAAGACAGTTGTTGCACCAACAGTGGATATAAAAAGGTCCAGAGAGGTTAGCAGGTTGGGTAGGGGAGGGGGGAGGGGAGAGGTGGGGGAATGTTGGAGACTGGAGACAGGATTGTCACTGGATGGATAGGATTCTCTCCCATAAAGAAAAGCCCAGAGGTGGCAGAAGAGCCCTACATCCCTATGTTCCTGATGTAGGGGGAGTCCAGAACAAGGGATCACAGTTTAAGAATAAGACTTGCTGAGTTACTCCACCTTTTATCTTGGTCTATTAACAGATTCAGATCTACCTTAGATCTCCTCTTGTAAGTCTGCTTGCCGCTTGCGTTCTTCACCGGCATTCTTGATACTTCTTGCTTGGGTTAGAGTTTCGACCTCTACTAGTTACCAGCTTTTTCAATGCCAGGCAATGGGGGTATTACGAACCCACTTCAGGTTGATAAATGAAATAGATTACATTTGCCAAGTTGACAGATGGAATGGAGCCCGTCTCTCATGGTTACGGATGCAGTTCACTCTGAGGTCGCCGGCCAGGCACATTATGAGGTCATCTCTGATTATGATGGTTTACAAACTTGCGATCTTACAAATGGAAGGCAGGCCCAGAAGGGAATAAACCACTTCACCATATGACCGTCACAGTGGTTATAACCAACTGGACTCAAGTGTTAAATACAAGGAACTCAGTTCAGTTGAGCTTATTGTCACATGTACAGAGAAAAGGGAATAACGTTTAGTGCAAGATAAAGCCAGCAAGGATAGTCCGAGGGTCACCAATGAGGTAGATAGTAGTTCAGCACTGCTATCTGTTTGTGGTAGGATGATTCAGTTGCCTGATAACAGCTGGAAAGAAACTCCCTGAATCTGGAGCGCGTTTTCACACTTCTGTACCTTTCCTAATTTGAGGAAGGACATTCTTGCTATTGAGGGAGTGCAGCGCAAGTTCACCAGGTTAATACCCGGGATGGCGGGACTGATATATTATGAAAGAATGGGTCGACTGGGCTTGTATTTGCTGGAATTGAGAAGGATAAGGGATCTTATAGAAACATATAAAATTCTTAAAGAAGTGAAGGCTGGATGCAGGAACAATGTTCCCGATGTTGGGGGAGTCCAGAACCAGGAATAAGGGTTAAGAATAAGGTTTAAGGAATAAGGTTCACAGTTTAAGAATAAGGGTTAGGCCATTTAGGACTCAGAAGAGGGAAAACATTTTCACACAGAAAATCTGTGGAATTCTCTGCCACAGAAGGCAGTGGAGGCCAATTCACTGGATGTTTTCAAGAGAGAGTTGGATGTGACTCTTAGGGCTAACAGAATCAAGGGATATGGGGAGATAGCAGGAATGGGGTATTGATTTTCGATGATCAACCAAGATCATATTGAAAGGCGGTGCTGGCTCAAAGGGCCGAATGGCCTGCATCTACCTATTTTCTATGTTTCTACGTCATGGTGAGTCCAGCATTCGTTGATGTCTGGTCCTGAAGAAGGGTCCTGAACCAAAACGTCACCCACCCATGTTCTCCATAGATGCTGCTCGACCCGCTGAGTTACTCCAGCACTCTGTTCCTTCGTGGTCTTGAAAGTGCAAGAAATTAAATATGTTGATAAAACCCGAGTGATGGACAAGATAATGATTCACAGGAGAAAGTGAAATCTGCCTTGAATTAAACCCCGCTTGTAGAAACTAAATTAAAGGAAAATGTTTCCAAAAGTTATGAGGTTGATTCTATTACTCCAGAAGTGAAGGACAGGTGGGGGAGAGTCTAGTGCAATTACACCCCTTAATTTGATCAACACAGGGGACAAGGGGTTGTCTTAATCATACTTAGATCTATCAAGAAATTAAAGGCAAACAATATTAAATCTCAAGTGTTTTCGTTTCGAGATACAGTGTGGCAACTGGCCCTTTGGCCCACCAAGTCAATAGACAATAGACGATAGGTGCAGGAATAGGCCATTCAGCCCTTCGAGCCAACACCGCCATTCAATATGCTCATGGCTGATCATCCTCAATCAGTAACCCGTTCCTGACTTCCCCCATATCCCCTGCGCTATTTTTAAGAGCCCTATCTAGCTCTCTCTTGAAAGCATCCAGAGAACCGGCCTCCACCGCCCTTTGAGGCAGAGAATTCTACAGACTCACAACTCCCTGTGAGAAAAAGTGTATCCTCCTCTCCGTTCTAAATGGCTTACCCCTTATTCTTAAACTGTGGTTCTGGACTCCAACATCGGGAACATTTTTCCTGCCTCTAGCGTATCCAAACCCTTAACAATCGTATATGTTTCAATAAGATTCCCTCTCATTCTTCTGAACTCCAGAGTACAAGCCCAGCCACTCCATTCTCTCAGCATATGACAGTCCTGCCATCCCGGGAATTAACCTTGTAAACCTACGCTGCACTCCTTCAATAGTAAGAATGTCCTTCCTCAAATTGGGTCTCACTTGGGCCCTGTACAACTGCAGAAGGGCCTCTTTGCTCATATACTCGACTCCTCTTGTTATAAAGGCCTACATGCCATTCGCTTTCTTCACTGCCTGCTGTACCTGCATGCTTACTTTCATAAACTGATGAACAAGGACCCCCCCAGATCCCGTTGTACAACCCATTTTCCAAACTTGATGACATTTAGATAGTAATCTGCCTTCCTGTTTTTGATACCAAAGTGGATAACCTCACATTTATCTGCATTAAACTTCATCTGCCATGCATCTGCCCATTCCCCCAACCTGTCCAAGTCACCCTGCATTCTCATAGCATCCTCCTCACAATTCACAATGCCACCCACCTTTGTGTCATCTGCAAATGTGCTAATGTTACTTTGAGGCCTTTCATCCAAATCATTGAAGTATATTGTAAATAGCTGCGGTTCCAGCACTGAGCCTTGCGGTACCCCACTAGTCACTGCCTGCCATTCTGAAAGAGACCCGTTAATCCCTACACTTTGTTTCCAGTCTTCCAACCAGTTTTCTAACCATGTCAGCACACTACCCCCAATACCATGTGCCCTAAGTTTGTGCACTAATCTCCTATGTGGGATCCTGCTACTGTTATCCAAATGTACCGCAATTTCATCTTTTATAATTGACTCCAGCATCTTCCCCACCACCGATGTCCACGCCAACCAGTATTCACCTGCACACACGCACTATCCTACGCACTGGGGACTTTTTACCAAAGCCCATTAACCTACAAACCTGTATGTCTTTGGAGTGTGGGTGGAAACGAGCACCCGGAGAAAACCCACGCAGGTCACGGGGAGAACGTACAAACTCTGAACAGACAGCACTCGGGTCTCTGGCGCTGTGAGGCAGCAACTCTACCGCTGAGCCACACTACCTTGTTGGA
Source organism: Raja brachyura (assembly GCA_963514005.1). The sequence goes on from CAUPSL010000093.1 coordinate 46,590, forward strand.
GAAAATACTTAAAAAGCAGAATATTTTTGACATTTACCAAATGAGAGTTGTCTATAGTCAAAACGTGTGTAGTTTGTCCCTGCCACAAAAATACTTCTGCTTTATCAATTTCACACTTAACTCTATAAACCTAAAGACTCCACTGTTGGAATGCAATTCAATATTTGACAAATCTGAACACCGTGACAGACAGATATAAAGCACACAGAGGGATAACTGGAGTGCATTTTCTCTTTGTGGTCCCTGAGAAATCAGTGGCAATGGCAGAGGTTGTTCTGATGTTCTAAGCCATGCCAATCCTGATATGATTGAATGACGGAGAGGACTTGATGAGCCAAATGGAGAAGGAACAACTCATTGGCCACTAGGGGCGCTGCATGACGGCAGCCTCGGACAAAAATCTGTCTGTTTTTCCATATTTTTTTAATTTTTAGTCTGTTGAAAAAAGTATGTGTTAGAGTTTCCTAGTATTTTTATGTGGGGGGAGGTGGGTAGAGTAAGGGGGAAACTGTTTCCCAGTCACTTCGTGGCGAGGATGTGTCCGAGTCGCATCTTTGCCGCCCCCCTAACCCCTTGGGGCCTATCGACTGGATTGGTGCAGCCTTTCCTGCTGGAGACCGGACCAGAGCTTCAGAAGCGGCGCAGCGCTGGATACACTGTGGAGCGGGCGATGCCTTACCCAGATCGTCGTTTGAAGCTACGGGGTGTTGGGCCTGTTGCTTCAACATCGTGGAGCTGTGGTTTGTGGAGCTTCCAGCCGCCGGCGGCGCTGACTTCAACATCACGGAGTCCTGGGATCCCTTTGCCGAGGGCCGCCAGTGTGAATCTCCGCCCAGCTCGGCCTGTGGGAGCCGCGGTCTCCGGTAAAGGTGGCCGATTCGGAAGTCCAAGCCGCTGAATATGTTCTTCCGTTTCGACGTTGGTCCCATTATCCTGGCGAGAGGGCCTGAACATCGGGACATCATTGCGGCGACTGCGGGGAGCTCCGAAGGCCCCGACCACGGGTGAACATCAAAGAGGAGGATGACTGAACTTTGATGCCTTCCTTCACAGTAAGAAACTTTGAATCCGCTGTGTGGGGATGTTTATGTGAAAGACTATCATGTTCTGTGTTCCTTTTTTATTTGCATGGCTGTATGGTGACCACAAATTTCACTGTACCAATTTGTGCATGTGACAATAAATGTCTCTAGAATCTTGAATCTCTTGAATCATTGAGTTTGAAAGTTTGCAGAGGGATAACATACAACTCCCTTAGCATCAAGTGAACTGGTCGGCACGGTGGCACAGTGGTAGAGTTGCTGCATTAAGGGCCTGTCCTACAAGCATGCAACTCTATACGATGAACGCGATCAAACTAGAAGCGGGGGCCGCGCGGAGGTCGGGTGATCCCCTGTACAGGGCCGTTCCCACCAGCATGCGCCTGCATGCGGTAAGCGCTACCAAACCGGCAGCAGTGGCCGCGCGGAGGTCGGGTGAGTGGCACAACGTGGCTCAAAGTGAGGCGAACTTGGAGCGAAGTCTAAGGTAAGTTCGCCAGGACAGAGAGGGGCACACAGAGAGGGGCACAGAGGCACACACACACACACACACACAGGGCCATGGAGCCACGCACATAGAGGGTCACGGAGGCACCTACAGATAGGTTCACAGAGGCACGATGTCGGGGCGGTGTGTAATGCGTCGAGGCGACTGCGAGCCGACAAGCCGTTGCCGCGCGGAATTTTTGAACATAGTCAGTTTTTCGGAGCCCCGCGCGATGTCGGGACGAACTCCACACAATTCCGCACGGCACCGGCGATCGAACTGGGACCGGCCCCGTGACGCCGGACGGCTCAAGCAACCACGCTAATCGCATAGAGTTGCCCGCTTGTAGGACAGGCCCTTTACAGCGCCAGAGACCCGGGTTTGATCCTGACTATGCGTGCTGTTTGGACAGAGTTGGTAGAGGCAGTGCAAATCCAGTTGATAGGCCGCAAGGTGGGGGGGGGGGGGGTTGTGAAGAGGCGACTCAGAGGAAGGTCGCATCTTCCATCTGGGAAACAGTTTCCCCTTTACTCTACCCACCTCCCCCCACATAAACAAGACAGTCAGAACCTTTTTTAGTTTAGTTTAGAGATACAGCACAGAATCAGGCCCTTCAACCCACCGAGTCCATGTCAACCAGCGGTCCCCGCGCTTTAAACCACCCTACAAACTAGGGACAATTTACATTTACACCAAGCCAATTTACCTACAAACCTGCACGTCTTTGGAGTGTGAGAGGAAACTGATGATCTGAGAAAAAAAAACCCACACGGGTCACAGGGAAAACGTACACACTCCGTACTGACAGTACCTGCAGTCAGGATCGAACCCGGTTCTCTGGCACTGCAAGCGGTGTACGCCAATAACTCTACCGCTGCGCCATGGTGCCACCCTTTTTCCCAGCATACCTTTAACGAGAGAGGGACAAAGTTTAAAGATGTATGGGGCAAGTTATTAAAGGTTGGAGTGTGCCTTGAGTCTGTCGCTTGGGGTGGTGGAGGCAGATACAACAGTGGCATTTAACAGGTTACAAGATACAAGATACATTTATTTGTCACATGTACCAGTTGGTACAGTGAAATGTGTGGTCACCATACAGCCATACAATAAAGTGAAGAACACAACACACGATAGAGTCCAACATAAAACATCCCACACTGCAGAATCAAAAGTTCCCCACTGTGAGGGAAGGCACCAAAGTCAGTCATCTTCCTCCGATGTTCCTGATGTTCACCCGTGGTCGGGGCCTCCGGAGCCCTCCGCAGTCACCACTACGGGAGGCCCGCCACTCAGGCCCGCTCGCCGGGATGTTGGAACTCCGACGTCAGAATTGGCCGCCTTCCACCGGAGTCCGCATCTCCTGAAGTCCCCAGGCCGCACTGCGCGGAGATTCACGTTGGTGGCCCTCGGCAAAGGGCCCCAGGGACTCCGCGATGTTGAAGTCAGCGCCGCCCGTGCTGGGAGCTCCGTGAACCAGAGCTCCGTGATGTCGACACTGCAGGCCCAACACTCCGGAGCTTCAAACAGCGATCCAACATCGCCCACTCCGCGGTGAATCCAGCGCCGCGCCGCCGCAGCACTGGTCTGGTCCCCGGTCTCCGGTAGGAAAGGCCGCTCCGATCCAGTTGGTAGGCCACGAGGAAGGGGGCGAGGACGCGACTCGGAGAAATAGTCACCTCCTCGCCAGGAAGCATCTGGGAAACGGTTCCCCCCTTAACCCACTCCCCTCCCCCACATAGAAAAACTAAAGAATCCCCAAACCAAACTGTTTAGACAAACTAAAATGAAAAAAAAATAGAAAAAAACTAACAGACTGTAGGCAGAGGCTGCCTTCAATGCGGCGACCCAAGTGGCTAGTTTTTGGATAGGGAGGGAATGGAGGGATAATGATTATGTGCAGGCAGATAAGAGTTGGCAGTGGTGTCACAGACATTTTGGGCCAAAGGGCCAGTTTGGCAGAGACGTTTGGCACAGACATTGTGGGCCGAAGGGCCTGTTCCAGTGTTGTACCGTTCTATATTCAATACCTCTATCTATGCCCCTCAAATTTTACATTCTTCTATCAGGTGTCCCCTCAGCTTCTGATGTTTCAGAGCGAAGAATAACAAGCAAACGCAGACTGGGCGATCGTTTCGCGGAACACCTTCGCTCAGCCCGCGTGAACCAACCTGATCTCCCGCTTGCTGGACCATATAACAATTACAGCACGAAAACCGGCCATCTCGGCCCTTCTAGTCCGTGCCGAACACTTACTCTCATCTAGTCCCATCTACCTGCACTCAGACCACAACCCTCCATTCCTTTCCCGTCTATATACCTATCCAATTTATTTTTAAATGAGAAAATCCAACCTGTCTCCACCACTTCCACTGGAAGCTCATTCCACACAGCTACCACTCTCTGAGTAAAGAAGTTCCTCCTCATGTTACCCCCAAACCTTTCTCCCTTCATTTTCAAATTATGTCCTCTTGTTTGAAATCTTCCCTACTCTCAATGGAAAAAGCTTATCCACGTCAACTCTGTCTATCCCTCTCATAATTTTAAAGACCTTTATCAAGTCCACCCTTAACCTTCTGCGCTCCAAAGAATAAAGAACTAGCTTGTTCAACCTTTCTTTGTAACTTAGATGCTGAAACCCAGGCAACATTCTAGTAAATCTCCTCTGTACTCTCTCTATTTTGTTAACATCTTTCCTATAATTTGGCAACCAAAATTGTGCACCACACTCCTCAATTAGCCTCACCAATGCTTTGTACAATTTTAACATTACATCCCAACTATTATACTCAATGCTCTGATTTATAAAGGCCAGCATACCAAAAGCTTTCTTTACCACCCTATCCACATGAGGTTACACTTTCAGGGAACTATGCACAGTTATTCCTAGATCCCTCTGTTCAACTGCATTCCTCAATTCACTATGATTTATCATGTACGTCCTATTTTGATTTGTCCAGCCAAGATGTAGCACCTCACACTTATCAGCATTAAACTCCATCCGCCATCTTTTAGCCTCCTCTTCCAAATGGCCTAAATCTCTCTGTAGACTTTGAAAATCTATTTCATTATCCACAACACCACCTACCTTAGTATCATCTGCATACTTACTAATCCAATTCACCACACCATCATCCAGATCATTAACAGTGGATCCCTGAGGCACCCCACTAGTCACCGGCCTCCAACCTGAGAAACAGTTATCCACCATTACTCTCAGGTATCTCCACATCTTGCTACTCCACTTTTTTACTTCGGAGTCACGTGAGTGACTACGTGAAGAAGGCCGTCCCCACGCATGCACGTCATTACGTCTGTCGCGTGCGCATGGACTGACTGGTGAGCGCACGGCTCCTGCCAGCGGTAAGTTTTTGAACCTAGAAGATAAGTTAACTTATTTCTAGGGATGTGTTTTGTTTCGCAGGATTGCCCGCTGAATTTGGGGCGAAGTTGGACGGGCCGTGGGAAACCGGCTATGGACCGTGGGTAATTCCCGGTCCGGACCGCGGTATAGCGGGTAGTCGGCGGCCATAGGTTTGGCTCCCTAGTCGCTGGCTAGGAGGTCAGCGACACCCAGGAGGGGAATGCGAGTGGGGGCTCTCCCAGTATGGGTTCCCAGAATGCTATGGTCCCCCAGAGAACGGGGTTAGGCTGGCAGTCAGCCGGTCTTCCTACCCCGGTCACTGTTAAAGGGGTTAGCAGCTCCAACATCACATGGTCCCCTCCAGGGAAGGGGTTAGACTGGCAGTCAGCCGGTCTTACTACCCCAGTCACTGATAAGGGGGTTAGCAGCACCTACACCGTAATGGTTCCCCAGGAAAAAGGGTTAGACTGGCAGCAAGCTGGTCTTGCAACCCCAGCCATTCACTATGGGGTCTGTAGCTCCTACACGATTATGGCGAATGGACAGGATCATTACACCTGCAATATCATAATTCATGTTTACATACTCCATGCACCTTTGGTTACATTTGGTGACACGTTTACATCATTACGTCAAGATCATCTAGAGCCTCAGAGGCTCTGATACTAGTTCAGACCATTTCCAGGTGGTTATGCAAGGTTTGGCTTATACAGGAGTAGATACTGATTTCTAATCTCACTCCATCAGTGCTGCTAAAACACAAGCAGCAAGGGTTATGTACCGTCCTCTGGACCACATCCTGTCTACTGCAGGATGGTCTAACAAACGAGGTATCCAAAATTTATTTTAACCCATTGCCAGACCAGGGGTGTTTGCCAACTATATTTAGGTTCAATTTATAGTTCCCCTCGGTTGAGAGGTGTTATTATTGTTCGTTCTTTATGAGCATCAGCATATTTTTTAAACCTGTGTCATGTATTTTAAACCTATGGCATTATGATGTTTCCCTCATTTATGGTCAACTGATGCAGTAATGATTGTGTGGACTCGTTTTTCCACGGCATGAAATCACAGACCTTCAAAGTTTTCACGTAGTTACTCACGTGACTCCGAAGTAAAATAGTAAGATTAAACGAGAACTTACCAGTTTGAAGTTTAAATTGTTATTTTATGAGGAGTTACGATGAGGGATTACGTGCCCTCCACTCCCTACCCACGTAACTTAACAATCATCTGGTAGTTCTAGTCATGAATAATCTTACTATGTTAGTTCAACAACTGTTATCTGTGATTTCACACCGCTGCTTTCAAGATTGACGCGCATGCGTGGGGACGGCCTTCTTCACGTAATCCCTCATCATAACTCCTCATAAAATAACCATCAAGCTTCAAACTGTTAAGTTCTCGTTTAATCTTACTATTTTGTTGAAACTGTGATATAAAGACACAAATAAATTGTTTCTACTTCTTCTCGATTATTTCTTCCATCGCATTATTAACTGAGATACTCAACTCAACTACTAATAAAAGCAGTAACTGCCTAGTGTGCAATATTTCATTGAGCTCTCACCTTTCATACTCTACTCTGAAATTAAGTTTGATATTGTCAGCAAATATGGGAAAATGTGGGAACAATTGCCTCTTTCAACAATAAAAATATTTGCGAATGTTAGCACCTGACTCCTACAGCAGTGATGAAGATTTTTCTAAACAGCAGCCAATTCTGTATTGTAGAAAATAAAATGCTAATGTAGAGCCACTCTGCTAATTCATAAAAGCATTTTCTCACTTCTCCTTTATGCGGGGAATAATTTCTGTTCTTACCTTGATGACAGGCTTTCTTTAGCTATTCTTGCCATTTTCATTCTTAAAAGGAG
>CAUPSL010000094.1:0-41014 GCA_963514005.1 Raja brachyura
TATTCTAAATGCGGTCTCACCAATGTCTTATACAACTGCAACATGACCTCCCAACTTCTATACTCAATACTCTGACTGATGAAGGCCAAAGTGCCAAAAGCCTTTTTCACCACCTTATCTACCTGCGACTCGACCTTCATGGAACCATGCACCTGTACTCCTAGATCCCTCTGCTCTACAACACTACCCAGAGGCCGACCATTCACTGTGTAGGTCCTGCCCTTGTTCGACGTCCCAAATGCAACACATCACACTTCTCTGTATTAAATTCCATCAACCATTCCTCCGCCCACCTGCCCAATCGATCCAGATCCTGCTGCAGTAATTCAAAACCATCTTCACTATCTGCAAACCCACTAACTTTTGTTACAGGGTCTTGCCCTGTATGTTCTCATCCAAATCATTGATGTAGATGACAAACAGTAACGGGCCCAGCACCGAACCCTGTGGCACACCACTAGTCACAGGCCTCCAGTCTGAGAAGCAACCTTCCACCATCACCCTCTGCTTCCTTCCATGGCATCAATTTGCTATCCACTCTCCTTGGATCCCATGAGATCTAACCTTCTAGAGCAGCCTACCATGCGACACCTTGACACATGATTCACACCACATACCTTCATACTTTGCTGGTATGAGACGTGATTGTCTAGGATAGACGGGCAAATTGTATTTAAAGGATTGACGGTGGAGATGCAATGGTAAAGAATTAAAGACTGCATGGATGAACTACAACTGTTGTTCATCCCAGTCTGGTGAAAAAATAAAACTGGGAAGGCGGCTCATCCGCAGTTAACGAGGGAAATTAGGGATCGTGTTAAATCCAAGGAAGAGGCATATACATTGGCCAGAGGATGCAGCAAACAGGTGGACTGGGAGAAATTTAGAACTCAACAGAGGAGGACAAACAGGGTCAATTAAGTGGGGCAAAAAAGCATGAAAGAAAGCTCGTGGGGAATATGAAAACTGGCTGTAAAAGCTGCTACAGATATGTGAAGAGGAAATGATTAGGGAAGACAAATGTAAGTCCCTTATAGACAGGTAAATCTATAATGGGAAACAAGTTTATAAATTTATAATGGCAGACCAGTAAACATAGAAACATAGAAAATAGGTGCCGGAGGAGGCCATTCGGCCCTTCGAGCCAGCACCGCCATTCATTGTGACCATGGCTGATCGTCCCCTATCAATAACCCGTGCCTGCCTTCTCCCCATATCCCTCGACTCCACTAGCCCCTAGAGCTCTATCTAACTCTCTTTTAAATTATTTGGCCTCCACTGCCCTCTGTGGCAGGGAATTCCATAAATTCACAACTCTCTGGGTGAAAACATTTTTTCTCATCTCAGTTTTAAATGGCCTCCCCTTTATTCTAAGACTGTGTGGCCTCTGGTTCTGGACTCGCCCAACATTGAGAACAAATTTCCTGCATCAAGCTTGTTCAGTCCTTTTATAATTTTATATGTTTCTATAAGATTTCCCCCCCCATCCTTCCGAATTCCAATGAATACAAGCTCAGTCTTTCCTCATATGACAGTCCCGTCAATCCGGGGATTTTGGTTACTGAGGAAGACACAAACAATCTCCCGGAAATACTAGGGGACCCTGGATCTAGCACGAGGGAGGAACTGAAGGTAATCCACATTAGTCAGGAAATGGTGTTGGGTGAACGGTTGGGACTCGAGACCGATAAACGTTCCCGATGTTGGGGGAGTCCAGAACCAGGGGTCACAGTTTAAGAATATGGGGCAGGCCATTTAGGACTGAGTTGAGGAAAAAACCTGAGAGTTGTGAATCTGTGGAATTCTCTGCCACTGGGGGCAGTGGAAGCCAATTCACTGGATGTATGCGAGTGAGTTCGATATACTGTCATTCTTAGGGCTAACGGAATCAAGGAATATGGGGAGAAAGCAGGAACGGGGTACTGATTCTGGATGATCAGCCATGATCTTATTAAAAGGCGGTGCTGGCCCGAAGGGCTGAATGGCCTACTCCTGCACGTAGTGTCTATGTTTCTATCCTACACACACTCGGGACAATTTACATTTATACCAAGCCAATTAAGCTACAAATCTGTACGTCTTTGGAGTGCGGGAGGAAAATGAAGATTTCGGGGGGGGGGGGGGGGAACCCACGCAGGTCACGGGGAGAACGTGCAAACTCTGTACAGACAGCACCCGTGGTCCCTGGCGCTGTGAGGTAGTGGCCACCGTGCCGGCTGGAGTCCCCGTGGATGGGGAAGGGTTACCGGAGTACAGAAAGCTGGCAGCGTGCGTGTGAGTGAGCGAGCGTGCGATGCATTCACTGACCTGCCTGCACTCCCTGGTCCACCAGCCGGACGCCCTTTCTGGTGACCAGCCTGTCGGTTAGGGCGGCGGGGGGGCCGAGCGGCCACAGAGTCTGACGTGGTGGTGGAGGAGAGGGGGGGTGGCGGCGGCTGAGACATCTGCAGGGGGGGGAGAGAGAGAGAAGCGTCAGCCCGGGTGTGTGTGGCAGCAGCAGCAGCAGCAGGGAGTGGGGTCAGGTACATGTGGAGCACAGACCGGTGTGGGGTGAGTCAGGTGTCAGTCACCCTGTGTGGGTATGGGGGGACATGGAGGTCTGCGGGTATCAGTGTAATGCTAGGGCAGTGGGTACAGGGGTGGGCACGGGGAACACACAGGCCTGTGGGACACACACCTCACCGCACTGGCCATGTGCCAGCGTGGTGCCTGGACACGGGATGACAGTGAAGGTTGAGGACCTGGGCCAAACGCAGCCACATAGGACCAGAGTTGAACCTGCGACTGCGCTGTGTGGCAGAGGGAGGGAGATGGTGGGGATGTGTGGGAGGCAGCAGGGGGAGAGAGGGAGATGTAGGGGGAGCCCAGACTGACCTGTGGAGGTGCAGTTGAGGGGGCAGAGGTGAGGTGGGGAGGAGAGGTGGGGGAGAGGAGAGGTGGGGGAGAGGAGGGGGGGGGAGAGGAGAGGGGGGGGAGAGGAGAGGGGGGGAGAGGAGAGGGGGGGAGAGGAGAGGGGGGGAGAGGAGAGGGGGGGAGAGGAGAGGGGGGGAGAGGAGAGGGGGGGAGAGGAGAGGAGGGGGAGAGGAGAGGAGGGGGAGAGGAGAGGAGGGGGAGAGGAGAGGGGGAGCCCAGACTGACGTGTGGAGGTGCAGTTGATGGGGCAGAGGTGAAGCGGGGAGGAGAGGGGGGAGAGGAGGAGTGGATGGGGGTGGGGGGGGGGGGGAGAGGAGAGGGGGCGTTAAGGGGGGGGGTGGAGAGGGTGGGTTAATAGGGGGAGGGGGGGAGCCCAGACTGACCTGTGTGGGGTGAGCAGTGCCCCTGCGCTGTCTGTCCCTGCGCTGTATGGGCCGGTCTCTCTGCCGCTGGATGCTGGAGTAGAGGCGTGCGAGGGGGAGGACCCTGTCGGGCCCGAACGCCCTGACCAGACGTGCCGTGTCGATGGTGGAGGGGCTGCTGGAGGAGTCGGGCTGGCCGCTGGAGTCCGAGCCGCTGCTGCCCCTCGCCGGGGGCTGGTGGGGGCCGGGCGGGGGGGGCGAGGGGGAGCCTGCCCGTCTGCGGCCCCCCGGCACCTCCAGCAGCCGGGCCAGCCGATCCAGTCTCTCCAGCAGCGAGAGCTCACTGGCCGTGCTGGAACCCAGGCTCTGCTGGCGTACCCTGAAACGCTCCCAGAGCTCGTCCAGACCCACAGACCCCTGCCGGACCCCCGGGTACCGCTCCTCCCGGCCCCCCGAGCCTCCAACCCTCGAACCTCGCTCCCCCGGCCCCCTCGACCCCTGCTCTCCCAGGGACCGCTCCCCCGACCCCCTCACTCTTGGGCCCCACGCCACCGGGACTACTCTCTCCGGGCCCCTCTCCCTCAGGTACCGCTCCTCCAGGCCCCTCACTCCCAGGACCCGCTCCCCCCTCTCCCCCAGTCCCCTCTCCCTCTGGCCCCTCACCCCCAGCTCTCTCTCCCCCAGGCCCTGCAGCCCCCTCCTTGCTGCCGCCTTCGCCCGCTCCTTGTACGACAACCCTGCCGCCCCCACCTCCCCCGGCCAGGCCTGCCCTGGGCTGCCCACTCCTACCTCAGGCTGCGGGGCCCGGCGCCAGGCCGAGCCCTCACCCCTGGGGGGAGAGGCCCCATCCCTGGGGGGAGAGCCCTCACCCCTGGGCTCTCTGGTCAGCAGCAGGGGCACGGAGACGGCAGCACGGTGGGTGGGGTGGGTCCGGGGACGTCCGGCACCTGTGGGGAGAGCAGAGGGGGGCAGTGAGGTATGGCTGTGGGGGGCAGGATCTCACCACCCCTTCATAGATACCACACCCCCTCACTCACCACTCTCCTACCCCCCCCCCCCCCCTCTTGGTCAGCATGGATGAATTAGGCCAAAGGGCCTGTTTCCATGCTGTATGACTGAAAGTCATAGTCAAAGGTTCTGGTCTTTTCTCCCCTCCAGCCCCCCCCCCCCCCCCCAAATTTCAGTCTGCAAAAAGGGGTCCCGACCCGAAACGTCTCCTATCCATGTTCTCCACAGATGCTGCCTGACCCGCTGAGTTACTCCAGCACTCTGTGAAACGTCACCTATCCATGTTCTCCACAGATGCTGCCTGACCCGCTGAGTTACTCCAGCACTCTGTGAAACGTCACCTATCCATGTTCTCCACAGATACTGCCTGACCCGTGTGGCTGAGGGGCTGGTGCAGGGAGCAAGGGTTTAGATTTATAGACCACTGGGATCTCTTCTGGGGTGGGGGTGACCTGTACAAAAGGGACAGGTTACACCTTAACTGGAGGGGGACCAACATTCTGGCAGGCAGGTTTGCTAGGGCTACACATGTGGGTTTAAACTAAATAGCGTGGGGGAGGGATCGACAAATTGGGAGTATAAAGACAGAGTTGAAGGGGCAATGACTACAGGAAAAATTACAAAAGATTCTCGAATTAATGGGGAGGAAAGCTCGAGAATGGACAACAGAGTAAGGTCAGGGCCAATTGCGAGGGGGAAAGTGAATATGGAGGTCAAAGTGTTGTATATAAATGCGTGAAGTATAAGGAATAAAGTGGACGAGCTTGAGGCTCAGTTAGAAACTGGTAAGTATGATGTTGGCAAGAAACATTTCACTACACCAATTGGTGCATGTAACCAATAAAATAACCTTTGAACCTTTGTGGGAATCACTGAGACATGGCTGCAAGAGGGCCGGGGCTGGGAACTGAATATTCAAGGGTATACGTCTTATCAAAAAGACAGACAGGTGGGCAGAGGGGGTGGGGTAGCCCTGTTGGTGAGGAATGAAATTCAGTCCCTTGCAAGGGGTGACATTGAAACAGGAGATGTGGAGTCAGGGTGGATAGAACTACGGAATTGTGAGGGTAAAAAGACCCTAATGGGACTAATCTACAGGCCCCCAAACAGTAGCCTGGACATTGGGCGCAAGTTGAATCAGGAGTTAAAATTGGCCTGTAGTATAAGTAATGCTGTGGTTGTTATGGGCGATTTCAACATGCAGGTAGACTGGGAAAATCAGGTTGGTACTGGACCCCAAGAAAGGGGCTTTGTAGAGTGCCTTCGTGATGGATTCTTAGAGCAGCTTGTATTGGAGCCTACCATGGAGATGGCAATACTGGATTTAGTGTTGTGTAATGAACTGGATTCGATAAAGGACCCCGAGGTTAATGAGCCATTAGGAGGCAGTGACCATAACATGGTCAGGTCTAATCTACAATTGGAGAGGGAGAAGGGTAGATCGGAGGTGTCAGTGTTGCAGTTGAATAAAGGGGACTATGGGGCCATGAGGGAGGAGCTGGCCAAAGTTGACTGGAAAGATACACTAGCAGGGATGACAGTGGAACAGAAATGGCAGGTGTTTCCAGGAATAATACAGAAGGTGCAGGGTCAGTTCATTCCTAGGAGGAAGAAAGATTCCAAGGGGAGAAAGGGACGACCATGGCTGACAAGGGACGTCAGGGACAGTATAAAAATTAAAGCAAAGAAGTACAACGTAGCAAAGATGAGCGGGAACCAAGAGGATTGGGTAATGTTTAAAGAATAACAGCAGATAACCAAAAAGACAATACGGGGAGAAAAGATGAGGTACGAAGGTAAGCTAGCCAAGAATATAAAGCAGGATAGTAAAAGCTTCTTTAGGTTTGTGAAGAGGAACAAATTAGTTAAGACCAAAGTTGGACCCTTGAAGACCGAAAAAGGTGAATTTATTATGGGGAACAAGGAAATGGCAGATGAGTTGAACAGGTACTTTGGATCTGTCTTCACTAAGGAGGACACAAACAATCTTCCTGATATAGTAGTGGCCAGAGGATCTGGGGTGACGGAGGAACTGAAGGAAATCCACATTAGGCAGGAAATGGTGTTGGATAGACTGATGGGACTGAAGGCTGATAACTCCCCAGGGTCTGGTGGTCTGCATCCCAGGGTACTTAAGGAAGTGGCTCTAGAAATTGTGGATGCATTGGTGATAATTTTCCAATGTTCTATAGACTCAGGATCAGTTCCTGTGGGTTGGAGGGTAGCTAATGTTATCCCACTTTTTACGAAAGGCGGGAGAGAGAAAACAGGGAATTATAGACCAGTTAGTCTGACATCGGTGGTGGGGAAGATGCTGGAGTCAATTATAAAAGATAAGATAGCCACACATTTGGACAGCAGTAACAGGATCGGCCCGAGTCAGCATGGATTTACGAAGGGGAAATCATGCTTGACTAATCTTCTGGAAATGTTTGAAGATGTAACTAGGAAAAAGGACAAGGGAGAGCCAGTGGATGTAGTGTACCTGGACTTTCAGAAAACATTTGATAAGGTCCCACATAGGAGATTAGTGGGCAAAATTAGGGCACATGGTATTGGGGGTAGAGTGCTGACATGGATAGAGAAGTGGTTGGCAGACAGGAAACAAAGAGTAGGGATTAACGGATCCCTTTCAGAATGGCAGGCAGCGACTAGTGGGGTACCGCAAGGCTCAGTGCTGGGACCGCAGCTATTTACAATATACATCAATGATTTGGATGAAGGGATTGAAAGTAACATTAGCAAATTTGTAGATGACACAAAGCTGGATGGCAGTGTGAACTGTGAGGAGGATGCTATGAGAATGCAGGGTGACTTGGACAGGTTGGGGGATGGCAGATGAAGTTTAATGCGGATAAATGTGAGGTTATCCACTTTGGTGGCAAAAACAGGAAGGCAGATTACTATCTAAATGGTGTCAAGTTGGGAAAAGGGGAAGTACAACGGGATCTGGGAGTCCCTGTACATCAGTCTATGAAACTAAGCATGCAGGTACAGCAGGCAGTGAAGAAAGCGAATGGCATGTTGGCCTTTATAACAAGAGGAATCGAATATAGGAGCAAAGAGGTCCTCTGCAGTTGTACAGAGCCCTAGTGAGACCACACCTGGAGTATTGTGTGCAGTTTTGGTCTCCTAATTTGAGGAAGGACATTCTTGTTATTGAGGGAGTGCAGCGTAGATTTACAAGGTTAATTCCCGGAATGGCGGGACTGTCGTATGCTGAGTGAATGGAGCAGTTGTGCTTGTCCACTGGAGTTTAGAAGGATGAGAGGGGATCTCATTGAAACATATAAGATTGTTAAGGGCTTGGGCACGCTAGAAGCAGGAAACATGTTCCCGATGTTGGGGGAATCCAGAACCAGGGGCCACAGCTTAAGAATAAGGGGTAAACCATTTAGAACGGAGACGAGGAAACACTTTTTCTCACAGAGAGTTGTGAGTCTGTGGAATTCTCTGCCTCAGAGGGCGGTGGAGGCCGGTTCTCTGGATACTTTCAAGAGAGAGGGCTCTTAAAAATAGCGGATATGGGGAGAAGGCAGGAACGGGGTACTGATTGGGGATGATCAGCCATGATCACATTAAATGGCGGTGCTGGCTCCAAGGGCCGAATGGCCTACTCCTGCACCTATTGTCTATTGTCCGGCTGAGTTACTCCAGCACTCTGTGTCTATGTGAGGTTTAGAGGGAGAGAGGGCCAAACGCGAGTGAAGGCCGTTTCCCTGCTGCGTTGCTATGACGGGGCAGATATCAGGGAACCCGCCCCACGCAAGTTTGAGATTGGACTGTCATCACGTGTCCCAAGGAACAGTAAAAAGCTTTTGGTGCATGCTGTCCAGTCAGCGGAAAGACGATACGTGATTACAATGTCCAGATACAGGATAAAGGGAATAATGCAGATAACGTTTAGTGCAAGGCAAAGCCAGTAAAGTCTGATCAAAGATAGTCTGAGGGTCACCAATGTGGTCGATAGTAGTTCAGGGCCGTTCTCTGGTGGTGGTAGGATGGTGCAGTTGCCTGATAACAGCCGGGAAGAAACTGTCCCTGAATCTGGAGCTGTGTGCGTTTTCACACTTCTGTACCTCTTGCCTGAAGGGAGAGGGGAGAAGAGGGAGTGGCCGGGGTGAGACTGGTCCTTGATGATGCTGCTGGCCTTGCCGAGGCAGCGTGAGGTGGAGATGGAGTCAATGGAAGGGAGGTTGGTTTGTATGACGGTCTGGGCTGCGTCCACAATTCGCTGCAATTTCTTGTGGGTCTTGGATGGACCGCCCAATGCCAGATATTCCCCCCCCCCCCCCACTTGCACCGCGCTCACCCCCCTGCCTCTCCCCCCCCCCCCACCACCACACAGGCTCACCTCTGTCCTCCGTGACCCTGGTCGGGTATGAGGCTGTTGCCGGCCCACTCTCTCCACGCTCACCTCTTGCCCTCAGCGAGCAGTAGCCCCTGGACCGGCCAGCGTGGGACGGCCCGGCATCATGAGCAGCCTCACGCCGATCTGCCGGGTTGAAAGAGAGGATGAGTGGGGGGAACTGCAGATGCTGCTTTACACAACATGCCAGAGGCAGCATCTATTGAGAAGGAATGGGTGATGTTTCAGGTTCAGAACTTTCTTCAGGCTGACTTGAGGGATGCGCGTAGCAAAGGTACAGCAGTTATCATCGGTGGCTTTAATCTACATATAGATTGGGCCAATAAGCTTGGTAGCAGCGCTGAGGAGGAGGATTTCCAGGAATATACACGGGATGGGTTTTTAAACCAATATGTAGAGAAACCGGCTGGAGGGCAGGCCATCCAGACGGATCTTATAGAAACCTACAAAATTCTTAAGGGGTTGGACAGGCTAGATGCAGGAAAAATTGTTCCCGATGTTGGGGAGGTCCAGGACAAGGGGTCACAGCTTAAGGATAAGGGGGAAATCCTTTAGGACCGGGATGAGAAGGAATTTTTTCACACAGAGAGTGGTGGGTCTCTGGAACTCTCTGCCATAGAGGGTAGTTGAGGCCAGTTCATTGGCTATATTTAAGAGGGAGTTAGATGTGGCCCTTGTGGCTAAGGGGATCAGAGGGTATGGAGAGAAGGCAGGTACGGGATACTGAGTTGGATGATCAGCCATGATCATATTGAATGGCGGTGCAGGCTCGAAGGGCCGAATGGCCTACTCCTGCACCTAATTTCTATGTTTCTATGTTTCATCCTAGACTGGGTATTGTGTAATGAGGAAGGTTTAGTTAGCGATCTTGTTGTGCAAAACCCCTTGGGCAACAGTGACCATAACATGGTGGAAGTCTGCATTAGGGTGGAGAGTGACACGGTTAATTCAGGGACTAGGGTCCTGAACTTAAAGAAAGGAGACTTGGAAGGTATGAGATGGAATTGGCTCGGATAGACCGGCAAATTGTACTCAAAGGGTTGACAGTGGAGATGCAATGGCAAAGAATTAAAAACCGCATGGACGAACTCCACAAATTGTTCATTCCTGTCTGGCGAAAAAATAAAACGATGAAGGCGACTCAACCGTGGCTAACGAGGGAAATCAAGGATAGTGTTAAATCCAAGGAAGACGCATATTCATTGGCCAGAGGAAGCAGCAAACTGGTGGACTGGGAGAAATTTAGAACTCAACAGAGGAGGACAAAGGGGTTCATTAAGAAGAGAGAAAAGAGCATGAAAGAAAGCTTGCGGGGAATATAAACACTGACTGTAAAAGCTGCTACAGATATGTAAAAAGGAAAAGATTAGTGAAGACAAATGTCAGAGACTGGTGAATATTTAATGAGAAACAAGAAATGGCAAAACAGTCAAACGAGTTCCGTCTTCACCAGCCCCAGAAACACTAGGGGACCGAGCATCTAGTGGGAGGGAGGAAGTGAAGGGAATCCACATTAGTCAGGCAATGGTGTTAGGTAAACTGTTGGGACTGAAGGCAGATAAATCCCCAGGGCCTGATGGTCTGCATCCCTGAGTACTCAAGGAGGTGGCCCTAGAAATCGTGGATGCATTGGTGATCATTTTCCAATATACTAAAGACTCTGGATCAGTTCCTGTGGACTGGAGGGTAGCCAATGTAACCACTTTTTAAGAAAGGAGGGAGAGGGAAAACAGGGAATTATAGACCAGTTAGCCTCACATCGGTGGTGGGGAAGATGCTGGAGTCGACTATTCAAGATGTTATAGCAGCGCATTTGGAAAGCAGTGACAGGATCGGTCAAAGTCAGCATGGATTTATAAAGGGGAAATCGTGCTTGACTAATCGTCTGGAATTATTTGAGGATGTAACAAGTAGAATGGACAAGGGAGAGCCAGTGGATGTGGTGTATCTGGACTTTCAAAAAGCTTTTGACAAGGTCCCACACAAGAGATTAGTGGGCAAAAATACAGCACACGGTATTGGGGGTAGGGTATTGACATGGATAGAGAACTGGCTGGCAGACAGGAAACAAAGAGTAGGAATTAACGGGTCCTTTTCAGAATGGCAGGCAGTGACTAGTGGGGTACCGCAAGGCTCGGTGCTGGGACCGCAGCTATTTACAATATGCATAAACGATTAAGGAAATTGAATGTGATACTCCAAGTTTGCGGATGACACAAAGCTGGGTGGCAGTGTGAGCTGTGATGAGGATGCTATGAGGATGCAGGGTGACTTGAATAGGTTGGGGGAGTGAGCAGATGCCTGGCAGATGAAGTGTAGTGTGGATAAATGTGAGGTTATCCACTTTGGTGGCAAGAACAGGAAGGCAGATTATTATTTAAATGGTGTCAGATTAGAAAAAGGGGAAGTACAACGAGACCTGTGTGTGCTTGTACATCAGTCACTGAAAGTAAGCATGCAGGTACAGCAGGCAGTGAAGAAAGCTAATGGCATGGTGGCCTGCATTGCAAAAGGATTCAAGTTTAGGAGCAAAGAGTTCCTACTGCAGTTGTCCAGGGCCCTGGTGAGACCACACCTGGAGTAGTGCGTACAATTTTGGTCTCCTAATTTGAGGAAGGACATTATTGCTATTGAGGGAGTGCAGAGTAGGTTCACCAGGTTAATTCCCAAGATGGCGGGACTGACATATGATGAAAGAATGGGGCGACTGGGCTGGTATTCACTGGAATTTAGAAGGATGAGAGGATATGTTATAGAAACATATAAAATTCTTAAAGGATTGGACAGGCTAGATGCAAGAAAAATGTTCCCGATGTTGGGTGAGTCCAGAACCAGGGGTCACAGTTTAAGAATAAGGAGTAAGCCATTTAGGGCTGAGATGAGGCTAGGAGTTGGATGTGGCACTTGTGGCTAAAGGGATCAGGGGGTATGGAGAGAAGGCAGGTACAGGATACTGAGTTGGATGATCAGCCATGATCATATTGAATGGCGGTGCAGGCTCGAAGGGCCGAATGGCCTACTCCTGCACCTAATTTCTATGTTTCTATATTTCTATGAGGAAAAATATTTTCACCCAAAGAGTTGTGAATCTGTGGAATTCTCTGTCACGGAAGGCAGTGGAGACCGGTTCTCTGGATGTTTTGAAGAGAGAGATTTAGCTCTTAGGGCTAAAGGAATCAAGGGACATGGGGGAAAAAGCAGGAACGGGGTACTGATTGTGGATGATCACATTGAATGGCGGTGCTGGCTCGAGGGGCCGAATAGCCTACTCCTGCATCTACTGTTCTGTGTTTCTATACGTTTATTGACTTATCTAACTTCAAGTAATCCTTACATTCTCTCTCTCCATCCCTCCCACATCCTAGTTCCCCAGCCGGCCAGTCTGACTGTCCTCCTGATTAAATGTTGTATTTTACTTTGTACACCTCATCATCTTCCCCTCAGCTAACAATGATCTATTTTACATTATCCTTCATCTCCCCTATCAGCTCTCGTTTTCACCTCAACCTCCCATATCTCTGTGTCTCCCTCTCCCTCGATTCAGCCTCAAGAAACGTCATCCATTCCTTCTCTCCCGTGCTGCTGCCTGTCCCGCCGAGTTAATCCAGCATTTTGTGTCTGTCTAGGTTGAGAGAGAGCCCGTGCCAAGAACCCGGCGCTGGAAGTTGCAGGGAGTGTGTTTGACGGCACTGGGCCTGTACTCGCTGGAGTTTAGAAGAATGAGGGGGGGACCTCACTGAAACTTACCGAGTAATGAAAGGCCAGGATAGAGTGGATGTGGAGAGGATGCTTCCACTAGTGGGAGAGTCTAGGACAAGAGATTACACCCTCAGAATTAAAGGAAGTTCCTTGAAGAAGGAGATGAGGAGGGATTTCTTTTGTGGTGAATCTACGGAATTAATTGCCACAGAAGGCTCTGGAGGCCAATGGATATTTTTAAGGCAGAGATTGGATAGACTCGGCTTGTACTGGCTAGAATTTAGAAGATTGAGGGGGGATCTTATAGAAACCTATAAAATTCTTAAGGGGTTGGACAGACTAGATGCAGGAAGATTGTTTCCGATGTCGGGGAAGTCCAGAACAAGGGGTCACAGTTTAAGGATAAGGGGGAAATCTTTTAGGAGCGAGATGAGAAAAACATTTTTCACACAGAGAGTGGTGAGTCTCTGGAATTCCCTGTCACAGAAGGTAGTTGAGGCCAGTTCATTGGCTATATATAAGAGGGAGTTAGATGTGGCCCTTGTGGCTAAAGGGATCAGGGGTATGGAGAGAAGGCAGGTACGGGATACTGAGTTCGATGATCAGCCAAATGGCCTACTCCTGCACCTATTGTTTACGTTTCTATGTCTCTAAGGCAGAGATTGATAGATTCTTGATAAGTACAGGTGTCAGTTACGGGGAGAAGGCAGGAGAATGGGGTTAGGAGGAAGAGATATATCAGCCATGATTGAATGGTGGAGTGGATGGGCCGAATGGCCTAATTCAGCTCCTACCACTTATGATGTTGTGAGAGGTGGAGAGAGCGTGTGCTGACCTGGCCTGCAGACATCACTGCTGTTCTCCGAGTCCCCGAGGCCACTCCTACGCCTCATCCCTGCATTGGCGACGTAGAACAGCTCCGAGCTGCCCGCCGGCTTGTAGGGCAACATCAGGGGAACATCTGCAAGGCCACACATGGAACAGGTCATGACACATAGCAGCACAAGTAGGCCATTCGGCCCATCAAGTCCACTTCACCATTCAATCATCCTTTCAACCCCATTTTCCTGCCTGCTCCCCATAACCACCTGACACCTGCACTAGGTTCATGCGTCTGGTCTGGGTGATCTGCCCAAAATAGGACGTACGTGGTAAACGGTAGGGAATTGAAGAATACAGTTGAACAGAGGGATCTGGGAATAACCGTGCATAGTTCCTTGAAGGTGGAATCTCATATAGATAGGGTGGTAAAGAAAGCTTTTGGTATGCTAGCCTTTATAAATCAGAGCATTGAGTATAGAAGCTGGGATGTAATGTTAAAATTGTACAAGGCATTGGTGAGACCAAATCTGGAGTATGGTGTACAATTTTGGTCGCCCAATTATAGGAAGGATGTCAACAAAATAGAGAGGGTACAGAGGCGATTTACTAGAATGTTGCCTGGGTTTCAACAGCTAAGTTACAGAGATAGGTTAAATAAGTTAGGTCTTTATTCTCTGGAGCGCAGAAGGTTAAGGGGGGACTTGATAGAGGTCTTTAAAATGATGAGAGGGATAGACAGAGTTGATGTGGACAAGCTTTTCCCTTTGAGAATAGGGAAGATTCAAACAAGAGGACATGACTTTAGAATTAAGGGACAGAAGTTTAGGGGTAACATGAGGGGGAACTTCTTTACTCAGAGAGTGGTAGCGGTGTGGAATGAGCTTCCAGTGGAAGTGGTGGCGGCAGGTTCGTTGGTATCATTTAAAAATAAATTGGATAGGCATATGGATGAGAAGGGTATGGAGGGTTATGGTATGAGTGCAGGCAGGTAGGACTAAGGGAAAAAAAGTTGTTCGGCACGGACTTGAAGGGCCGAGATGGCCTGTTTCCGTGCTGTAATTGTTATATGGTTATATCTTTGTTCTAGTAGTAAGTTTATTGGCCAAGTATTCACATACAAGGAATTTGCCTTGGTGCTCCGCCCACAAGTAACAACATGCCATACAGTGACAGTTACGAATGACTCAGAAAACACTAAACATTAATAATAATAAAACACCATTGATCAAGCATGTGAACCAACAAAATAATGAAGAGATGCAATCTATGACACAGAAGAGACGCGAGCTTGGCTGGTCGTGTTTGTGGAACAAACAAAATCTCAGCGGGTCAAGCAGCATCTGTGGAGGCAAAAAGGATTGTGGACATTTCAGGTTGACACCCTGCCTTGGGACCAAGAATGTAAGGGGGAACCTAATTCTGCTCACGCAACTTATGAACATGAATTAGGCCATTCGGCCCATCAAGTCTACACCACCATTCAATCATGGCTGATCTATCTCACCCTCTCAACCCCGTTCTCCAGCCTTCTCCCCATAACCCGCGACACCCGTGCTAATCATACAATCGGAGATGCCTCCGGTCTGAAAAACAACCGCCTATCTAGCGGTCTCTTCCACAGCCTGTGCTGCAAGATCCAGAATTGTAGGAAGGAACTGCAGATGCTGGTTTACACCGAAGATAGTGAATGCCCAGAGTAGAGGATTCCCTCTAAAACTAGAGAGCACCGAGAGGGGACAGGTGTAAGAGCGACCCCTGGGTCAACTTTTTCAATCAGCGGATGGTCAGTATCTGAAACGAAGTTGTAGACGTGGGCGCAATTACAACTTTTAAGACATTTGGCCAGATATATGAACAAAACACAAAATGCTGGAGGAACTCAGCAAGTTAGGTTGCATCAAGGGAGGGAAAGGACAGATAAGAAAGATGTTGGGGGAGTCCAGAACCAGGGGCCACGGTTTAAGAATAAGGGGCAAGCCATTTAGAACGGAGACGAGGAAACACTTTATCTCACAGAGAGTTGTGAGTCTGTGGAATTCTCTGCCTCAGAGGGCGGTGGAGGCCGGTTCTCTGGATACTTTCAACAGAGAGCTAGATAGGGCTCTTAAAGATAGCGGAGTCAGGGGATAAGGGGAGAAGGCAGGAACGGGGTACTGATTGTGGATGATCAGCCATGATCACATTGAATGGTGGTGGTGGCTCGAAGGGCCGAATGGCCTCCTCCTGCACCTATTGTCTATTGTCCACGACCTCCTCGGGCAGCTCGTTCCATTCACCCACCACCCTGTATGTGGACAAGTTGCCCCTCAGTTTCCTATGAAATCTTTCCTCTGGAGCCTGGAACCCGTGTGCTCTGGTTTTTGATTCCCCTACTCTGGGGACCTCATCGATGTTGCTGATGACTTCACACACCTCCATTACCTCACCCCTCCAGCGCTTCAGGGGAACAAGACCTAGCCTATCCAGTTACAAAAGTCTACTCTACAGTGCTCAACACAATGAGGCATCCCCCCCCCCTCCCACCAATCACGTAGCAAGTCACTGGCCATAGCAACGGTTTAGGAAGGAACTACAGATCCTAGTTTACACTCAAAATGCGGGACAGGCAGCCTCTCTGGTGAAAAGAAAGATTCTCGAGTGGTACGAGTGTCTGGGGTTACAGGGAGAAGGCTGGAGAATGGTGTTGAGAGGGAGAGATAGATCAGCAATGATTTAATGGCGGAGTGGACAATGGGACGAAAGGCCAACATCTGCTCCTATCACCTATAACCTTATGAACAGGTGACAGAGATACAGAGCGTAAACAGACCTTTTGGCCCACCGAGTCTGCACTGACCAGCGATCCCCGCACACTAGCACTACCCCACACACACACGAGGGACAATTTACACTACACCAAGCCAATTAACCTACAAACCCGCACGTCTTTGGAGTGTGAGAGGAAACGGAAAATCTCGGAGAAAACCCACGCAGGTCACTGTAGGGAGAACGTACAAACTCCATACAGACAGCGCCCGTGGCCAGGATCAACCCCGGGTCTCTGGTGCTTCAAGCACTGCAAGGCAGCAACTGTACCGCTGTGCCACCGTGCCACCCACTATTAG
This sequence comes from Raja brachyura, assembly GCA_963514005.1. The sequence goes on from CAUPSL010000094.1 coordinate 16,278, forward strand.
AATGCTGTTTGAGGAAGAATTTTGACCCGAAACGTCACCTATCCATGTTCTCCACAGTTGCTGCCCGACCCGCTGAGTTACTCCAGCACTCTGTGAAACATCACCTATCCATGTTCTCCACAGATGCTGCCTGACCCGCTAAGTTACTCCAGCACTCTGTGAAACGTCACCTATCCACGTTCTCCACAGATGCTGCCTGACCCGCTAAGTTACTCCAGCACTCTGTGAAACGTCACCTATCCACGTTCTCCACAGATGCTGCCTGACCCGCTAAGTTACTCCAGCACTCTGTGAAACGTCACCTATCCATGTTCTCCACAGATGCTGCCTGACCCGCTAAGTTACTCCAGCACTCTGTGAAACGTCACCTATCCACGTTCTCCACAGATGCTGCCTGACCCGCTAAGTTACTCCAGCACTCTGTGAAACGTCACCTATCCACGTTCTCCACAGATGCTGCCTGACCCGCTGAGTTACTCCAGCACTCTGTGTCTATCATCAGCCCTAGCAACACTCAAACTCCAGCCCCACCCCCCACCCCGGCCGCCTGAGACCCGTGCACCAGACTCCCCCCCCCCCCACCTCGCCTGAACTCCAGGCCCCAGTCCTACCCCCAGTGGGTCCAGGCACCAGGCTCCCTCTGGCCCATTGATGTAACCCCCTACAGCCAGTCTCCAGCCTGGCCCTTCGGCCCCTGCACTGCCGGCCAGTACATGACTGTGACCGGTCTGCATGACAACCTGCAGTGGTGCCCAAACACTACCACCAGGACCAGAACTCTGGCCCCTGATGTCACAAAGCACTGCCATGATGGCAAAGGACATGCATTGTTCCATACATTGCCCCGTAACAGAACAGAAAGTCGGCCCCAGCTCTCCCGTCACTTCAACCAAGTCAAGGCCCATGCATGTACCGCAGGAATATATATATATATATTCAAGGCATATTGGGAGGTCATGTTACAGTTATATAAGATGTTGGTGAGGCCACATTCACAGTATTATATTCAGATCTGGGCACCATGTTATAGGAAAGATGTTGTTAACATTGGAAGGGTCCGGAAAGGATTTACGAGGACAGTGCCAGGACTCGGAGGGTCCGAGTTGTCGGGAGAGGTTGAGCAGGCTATTCTTTGCAGTGCAGGGGGATGAGGGGAGCCAGGCAGAAAAAGCCCCCTTTATTGCCACTCCTTGCCTTCTGCCACCCAGCCAACCTGCTATCCACGCTAGTATCTGCCCTTTGATACCGTGGGCTCCCATCTTCCTTAGCAGCCTCACATGTGGCACCTCATCAAAGGCTTTCTGAAAATCTTAGTAAACAACATCTACTGACTCCCCCCTGTCTGTCCTGCTATTTACTTCTTCAAAGAATTCCAGCAAATTTGTCCAGCGAGATCTCCTCTTCACAAAGCCATGTTGTCTTCCACCTATTTTATCGTGAATCTCTAAGTACTCCGTAACCTCATCCTTTATAATGGACTCTAAAATCTTACAAACCACCAGTGAGACTAACCGGCCTAGAGTGCCCACTATTCTGCTCTGCTCCCTTCTTGTGCAGCGTGGGCAATATTGGCAATTTTCCAATCATCTGGGACCTCTCCTGACTCTAGTGATTCCTGAAATATCACTGTCAATGTCTCCACAATCTCTAAAGCCTCCTCTTTCAGAACCCCAGGGAGCAGCCTAAAGATTGTTACCTTCTTGGTTCTGCTTTTCAATTTGGTGCCTGGAATCTGTTCAAATTCCTTTAGCAGAACCTCTTTCCTCGTTCTACCTTCGTCATTGCTACCCACATGGACCACGACGACTGGGTCTTTCCCCTCCCGCTCCAAGCTCCTCTGCAGGTCAGATCAGATGTCCTGGACCTGGACACCAGGCAGGTAACACAGCCTTCGGCACTCTCACTCCTCCGTGGATTGTCACCTTGTCGTGGTGGAGAAGCTTGTGTGGTCCTGAGAGCGATGCCGTCTGGAGCTGAGCTCCTGGTGGGGCCACCCATGGCGGTAAGGTCGAGGGGGAGGTCTGGTCTCTGACAAAGAGCGACCCGACCAAGACCTCGACGGTGGAACAGGCGGAGGACGATGGCTGACCTTAGTGGAGCGTGACAACGGCTGGGAAGGCGGATGAAGGCTGCAGCAGGAAAGGGTCTCCGGTCATCTTGGACTCCATGCCACTGGATCCTGACCCAGATCAGTCAAGGACCGAGGGGGTGGCCGTCTGTGCACCAGTCTCCCCACGCTAAACAAAATCACGCACAGGCGTCCTCCATATAGGGAATAGCACCCTGGAGACACCCATGGTCAGCCATGACTGAGGGGTTGGGGGGGGGGGGCTGAGATAAGTAAGAAGATTATCCCCAAGTTTTTCTTCCCTGTCCCCTCTGGAATGGCCCCCTGAACCACGTGGCCTTGGTCAGGTTGCTCATCCTTCCTACAGTCCACTAACTCAGTCCTCACTTCTGTTCCCCTGCTCTGCCTCACTAGCAGTCACTCACTCTACCTCACCACGACCACTATCCCTCTAAACCTATCAATAGACAATAGGTGCAGGAGTAGGCCAATGCCGCCCTTCGAGCCAGCAACGCCATTAAATGTGATCATGGCTGATCATCCACAATCCCCAGTACCCCGTTCCTGCCTTCTCCCCATATCCCCTGACTCCGTTATTTTTAAGAGCCCGATATAGCTCTCTCTTGAAAGCATCCACAGAACCGGCCTCCACCGCCCTCTGAGGCAGAGAATTCCACAGACTCACAACTCTCTGTGAGAAAAAGTGTTTTCTTGTCTCCGTTCTAAATGGCTTACCCCTTATTCTTAAACTGTGGCCCCTGGGTTAAACTGTGGCCCCTGGGTTAAACTGTGGCCCCTGGGTTAAACTGTGACCCCTGGGTTAAACTGTGGCCCCTGGGTTAAACTGTGGCCCCTGGGTTAAACTGTGGACCCTGGGTTAAACTGTGGACCCTGGGTTAAACTGTGGCCCCTGGGTTAAACTGTGGCCCCTGGGTTAAACTGTGGCCCCTGGGTTAAACTGTGGACCCTGGGTTAAAAAGTGGCTCCTGGGTTAAAAAGTGGCCCCTGGACAATTAGCACGCAACAAAAGCTTTCCACTGTACCTCGGTACACTTGACAATAAACGGAAATAATTCAGGCACTGACCTGTGTGTCCGGCATGGCCAGAGACGGCGGTTGTTCCCGTGGTCTCCGGCGCTGTTCCCTCGGTGGAGCCGTGGCACTGTGGCAGTGGTGTTGGTGGAGGTGGCGACTGGCCGAGCCCGGACGTCTGTGTGGATACGTCCACCTTGCTGCCGTCATTCACCGCGGGAACCCGCTGTCCCGCCGCGTCCCGACCGTGGGTCTGCCCAGCCTCGGGGCTCAGAGCTTCCGAGGGGCGCTCGAACAAGAGGGGGAGGGGGGGGCAGAATGCCGGCATGGGCATTGGCAGGGGAGGGTAAGGTGGCCCGGAGTGGGCCGCCGTGGGGGCAGAGGAGGGGTGGGGAGGTGACGGCGAGGGGTGCCGTCCTGAGACCAGACCTGCGTCCGTGAGCCGGGACATCCCCGGGTGTGAGGGAGGGGTGCCCAGGGTGTCGGGCCGGTTGGGGGACAGGGTGACCCTGACATGTGACATCACGGTCCGGACGGGGGATGGGAGGGGGGAGCAGGACTCTGCTGGGCTCCCCCCCGCCTGGCCAGACTTGCCCACCGGCCACGAGTCACCACACGGCCACCACCCCTCCTCCCCTCCGAGCCCGGCCTCGGGAGAGCCGGGGGAGTGGTGGGCATGCGCAGGAGGGGGCTCGAGGAGGGGGGCTGAGGGTGGGAGGCTGGCGGGGAGGGGAGTGGAGGACAGGGCACTGGAGGGGAAGGGGGCAGAATATGAGGCGCTGGATGGGTGGGCAGCAGAGGGCTGGAGGCTGGGGGCTTGTGGAGCGGAGGGTGAGGGGCCGGCGTGATGAAGCTTCCTGCGGGAGGAGAAGGTGATGGCAGCAATGGGCTGAGCCTGCTGGCAGACGGAGAGGACAGGCACGAACTCCTCCATGGACCCTCCCGCTGGGCTCTGCGGCCGGGATCTTCCTGTGCCGAGGGACGGGAGCCTGGCGAGGGGGTGGGCAGGCCAGCCGGAGTCTACAGACGAGGAGGGGTCCGACTTCAGCGATGAATGCTCGACTCCAGCCCACCACGTTCCCTGCCAAAGACACCAGCATCAATCTGTCTGCTCGCCGGTATAGCTCCCTCCCCCCCCACCCACCCAGCCCAAAGGCTACAGGCTCAGTGCCTCAGCACGGACACGGGCCCTAGGCCCAACACACGGACACAGGCCCCACACACGGACACAGGCCCTAGGGCCCACACACGGACACAGGCCCTAGGGCCCACACACGGACACAGGCCCCACACACGGACACAGGCCCTAGGGCCCACACACGGACACAGGCCCTAGGGCCCACACACGGACACAGGCCCAACACACGGACACAGGCCCTAGGCCCCACACACGGACACAGGCCCCACACACGGACACAGGCCCTAGGCCCCACACACGGACACAGGCCCCACACACGGACACAGGCCCCACACACGGACACAGGCCCCACACACGGACACAGGCCCTAGGGCCCACACACGGACACAGGCCCTAGGCCCCACACACGGACACAGGCCCAACACACGGACACAGGCCCTAGGCCCCACACACGGACACAGGCCCTAGGCCCCACACACGGACACAGGCCCCACACACGGACACAGGCCCCACACACGGACACAGGCCCTAGGGCCCACACACGGACACAGGCCCCACACACGGACACAGGCCCTAGGGCCCACACACGGACACAGGCACTAGGGCCCACACATGGACACAGGCCCCACACACGGACACAAGCCCCACACACGGACACAGGCCCTAGGGTCCACACACGGACACAGGCCCTAGGGCCCACACACGGACACAGGCCCCACACACGGACACAGGCCCTAGGGCCCACACACGGACACAGGCCCCGCACACGGACACAGGCCCTAGGGCCCACACACGGACACAGGCCCCACACACGGACACAGGCCCCACACACGGACACAGGCCCCACACACGGACACAGGCCCTGGGGTCCACACACGGACACAGGCCCTAGGGCCCACGCATGGACACACGCACATACATTATCAATCATACACCAGTGCCCTGTTTTTCCCCCTACATATTATCTGAATGGTGGCAGATTAGGAAAAGGGGAGATGCAACGAGACCTGGGTGTCATGGTACACCAATCATTGAAAGTAGGCATGCAGGTGCAGCAGGTAGTGAAGAAAGCAAATGGTATGTTAGCATTCATAGCAAAAGGATTTGAGTATAGGAGCAGGGAGGTTCTACTGCAGTTGTACAGGGTCTTGGTGAGGCCACACCTGGAGTATTGCGTAGAGTTTTGGTCTCCAAATCTGAGGAAAGACATTCTTGCCATAGAGGGAGTACAGAGAAGGTTCACCAGACTGATTCCTGCGATGTCAGGACTTTCATATGAGGAAAGACTGGATAGACTGGGCTTGTACTCGTTAGAATTTAGAAGACTGAGGGGGGATCTTATAGAAACTTACAAAATTCTTAAGGGGTCCGACAGGCTAGATCCGTGAAGATTGTTCCCGATATTGGGGAGGTCCAGAACAAGGGGTCACAGTCTAAGGATAAGGGGGAATTCCTTTAGGACCGAGATGAGAACAACATTTTTCACACAGAGAGTGGTGAGTCTCTGGAATTCTCTGCCACAGAAGGTAGTTGAGGCCAGTTCATTGGCTATATTTAAGAGGGAGTTAGATGTGGCCCTTGTGGCTAAAGGGATCAGAGGGTATGGAGAGAAGGCAGGTACAGGATACTGAGTTGGATGATCAGCCATGATCACATTGAATGGCGTTGCAGGCTCGAAGGGCCGAATGGCCTACTCCTGCACCTATTGTTTATGTTTCTATGTATCTAAGGCAGGGATTGATAGATTCTTGATTAGTACAGGTGTCAGTTACGGGGAGAAGGCAGGAGAATGGGGTTAGGAGGAAGAGATATATCAGTCATGATTGAATGGTGGAGTGGACTTGATGGGCTGAATGGCCTAATTCAGCTCCTACCACTTATGATGTTGTGAGAGGTGGAGAGAGCGTGTGCTGACCTGGCCTGCAGACATCACTGCTGTTCTCAGAGTCCCCAGAGCTCTTAAAGATAGCGGAGTCAATGGATATGGGGAGAAGGCAGGAACAGGGTACTGATTGTGGACGATCAGCCATGATCACATTGAATGGCGGTGCAGGCTCGAAGGGTCGAATGGCCTACTCCTGCACCTATTTTCTATGTTTCTATACCCGGCAACTCCGCGCGAACTCTGCTACTCAGCCTTACTCGGGCAATCTCCGGACCGCACACTCTGGTCGTTCCAACAACATAACCAAGGACCACACACACCCCAGTCATTCCCTCTTTAGCCACACACTCCACCACCCCCACGGCCCATGTTTTGCCCATACCCATCTGAACCTTCCCTATCCATGATGAATGAATACGTTTATTGGCCAAGTGTGTACACATACAAGGAATTTGCCTTGGTGCTCCGCTCGCTACACAACATGCAGCAACAGTTAAGAATAAAACATAAAACATGAAACATTAATAATAAAACATTATCGATTAAACATGCAAATTAAATTAAATACCAGAACAAAAGGAGGCAACTGACGTCTGGTTGTTAAGTAGAGCTATACTTGTGGGAAAAAGTGTTTTTATGTCTGGTTGTGGTAGCTTTGACAGTCCGGAGTTGCCTTCCAGAGGGAAGTGATTCAAAGAGTTTGTGGCCAGGGCGAGTCAAAGATGTCTCCCCAAAGTACATCACATCTCGCTGAGGATCACAGTATAGACTTTAGGCATAGCGTGGAAATAGACCCTGCAATCCACCGCCCATTTACAGAAGCCGATTAACCTATAACCCTGTTCGTCTTTGGAGTGTGGGAGGAAACCGGAGCACCCGGAGTAAACCCGAGGTTACGGGGAGTACGTACAAACTCCGTTCAGACAGCACCCGTAGTCAGGATGGAACCCGGGTCTCTGGCGCTGTGAGGCCATTCACAGTTTGAATGTTTACCCCCCCCCACATGCAGTTATAGAGTTATGATACCACACTCACACAGGAGGCCCACAAACAGCACACACAGTAACAGTCCTTCTCCTCCATAAAAGACAGTGCAGCGGGTAGAGCTGCTGCCTCACAGCACCAGGGACCCGGGTTCCATCTTGACCTCGTCCTGTCTGTGTGGAGTTTGCATGGGTTTCCTCCAGTTTCAACCCACAACCAAAGACGTGCGGGTTAGTCGGTTCATTGGCCTCTGTAAACTCCCCCCGGCGTGTAGGGAGTGGATGCTAAAGTGAAATAACATAGAACCAGTGTGAACGGGCGATCGATGGCTGGCGAGGACGCGGTGGGCCGAAGGGCCTGATATCATGCTGTATCTTTCAATACAATTCAAAAGAGGTTCACCGCACACGTGGGAGCACAACACTGACCTCCACTGCATGCGGGTCAGCCCACACTCAACACATGACAAAACAAGGCACAGAGTGCTGGAGTAATGCAGCGGGTCAGGCAGCATCTGTGGAGAACATGGATAGGTGACGTTTCACAGAGTGCTGGAGTAACTCAGCGGGTCAGGCAGCACCTCTGGTCAACATGGATAGGTGACGTTTCACAGAGTGCTGGAGTAACTCAGCGGGTCAGGCAGCATCTGTGGAGAACATGGATAGGTGACGTTTCACAGAGTGCTGGAGTAACTCAGCGGGTCAGGCAGCACCTCTGGTCAACATGGATAGGTGACGTTTCACAGAGTGCTGGAGTAACTCAGCGGGTCAGGCAGCATCTGTGGGGAACATGGATAGGTGACGTTTCACAGAGTGCTGGAGTAACTCAGCGGGTCAGGCAGCATCTGTGGAGAACATGGATAGGTGACGTTTCACAGAGTGCTGGAGTAACTCAGCGGGTCAGGCAGCGTCTGTGGGGAACATGGATAGGTGACGTTTCACAGAGTGCTGGAGTAACTCAGCGGGTCAGGCAGCATCTGTGGGGAACATGGATAGGTGACGTTTCACAGAGTGCTGGAGTAACTCAGCGGGTCAGGCAGCATCTGTGGAGAACATGGATAGGTGACGTTTCACAGAGTGCTGGAGTAACTCAGCGGGTCAGGCAGCATCTGTGGAGAACATGGATAGGTCAGTCTGAAGAACTAAACTAAAATAGGTGCAGGAGGCCATTCGGCCCTTCGAGCCAGCACCGCCATTCATTGTGATCAATGCTGATCATCATTGACGATCTGCAGAGATGTTCCACGTTCTCCAGAGATGCTGAGTTACTCCAGCACTTGGTGTCTTTCTATGCAGTTCCTGGTTTCCACACTCAAAGCATGCTCCTGGTGGGTCGAGCAGCCCACCCGTCTGGAGGTGGTAGACTGTAGGTGACAGACCAGGGGGGCACCACACACTGGCAATGCAGCAACTTACGGCCTGGCGGCTTGGTGCAGGGTATCCGCGCCTGCAGTGGAGAATCCTGCGCTGGTGAGTCTGTCTGAGAGGAGCCTCAACAACGCCCAGGGGGAGGCAAGGAAGGAGGCATTGGGAGCGGGCATCAGCACCTCACCTGGCAGCTTTGCAGGACTCGAGTGAGGCCGCACTTGCAGTATTGTGCGCAGTTCATAAGTTACACTGTAAATAGTTTGATTGTAATCATGTATTGTCTTTCCTCTGACTAGAGAGCACGCAACAAAAAGCTACACACTGTATCTCGGAACACGTGACAATAAACTAAACTGTAGGAGCAGAATTATGGGCCTGTGTCCCACTTTACGCGATTTATTTCAGCAACTTGCCGGCAACCGTCCATATTCGCAGCAGGGAAAATGTTCAACATGTTGAAAACCCAGCGGCGACCAGAACTAGGTACGACTCTTTGCGCGACTGACTACTCACGACATGTCACCAGGGGATCGCCTGTATAGTCGTGAGTAGTCTCCTAGTCACCCAAAGAGTCGTAGCATCTTTCTGGTCGCCGCTGAATTTTCAACATGTTGAACATTTTCTGCGACCAATGACGGGTGCCGGCAGTCGCCGAAAAAGTTGCGTAAGTGGGACAGGCCCTTTAGGCTATTTACCCTTCAAGTCCACTCCACTATTCAATCTTTCCCTCTCAACCCCATTTTCTTGCCTTCTTCCTATTACCCTTGACAGGTCTGGTCGCCCCCATTACAAGAAGGATGTGGGCACTTTGGAAAGGTGGCAGCAGAGGTTTCCAGAATGATGCTCGGACTCGAGGATATTAGCTACAGGGAGAGGTTGGACAATCTTAGATTGTTTTCTCTGGAACATCAGAGTTTGAGGGGTGACTTGATGGATGTATATCAAATTAGGAGAGGCATAGATAGATTAAACAGTCAGAACAGCCCGTGAATCAGTCTGAAGAAGGGTCTTGACCCAAAACGTCACCCGTTCCTTCTCCCCAGAGATGCTGCCTGTCCCGCTGAGTAACTCCGACATTGTGTGTCTATAAACAGTCAGAATCTTTGTCCCGGGGTGGAAATGTCCAATACTGTGCAGGAGGAGGCCATTTGGCCCTTCGAGCCAGCACCGCCATTCAATGTGATCATCCACAATCAGTACCTCGTTCGTGCCTTTTGCCCAAATCCCCTGACTCCGCTATCTTTAAGAGCCCTATCTAGCTCTCTCATGAAAGTATCCAGAGAACCAGCCTCCACCGCCCTCTGAGGCAGAGAATTCCACAGACTCACAACTCTCTGTGTGAAAAGGTGTTTCCTCGTCTCTGTTCTAAATGGCTTACCCCTTATTCTTAAGCTGTGGCCCCTGGTTCGGGACTCCCCCAACATCCACAGACTCACAACTCAGAGGGGGAAAGTTTAAGGTCGTAGGTGATAGAAGCAGAACTCGGCCTTTCGGTCCAACAAGTCTGCTCTCCCTCCTAACCAGTTGAATGGAGATGTGTGGGGTAGGTATGGTTTTTTTTTACACAGAGAGTGGTATGAGCCTCTTAAAAATGTTTTAAAGGTCCATCCTAGCCATCCCCACATTACACTTGGTAGACAAAAATGCTGGAGAAACTCAGCGGGTGAGGCAGTATCTATGGAGCGAAGGAATAGGTGACGTTCCGGGTCGAGACCCTTCTTCAGAAGCCTCCATCTTGTACATCGTAACCCATATTGCACTCATTATTTATCCCCTTGATGTTGTGTTGTGGTGTGAATGGGCCCGGAAAGCTGCAGCGAGTTGGACTTTCACTGCGCTCTACCTGTTGCATGAGGTTACACTCACTTGATTATTTTCTCTCCACTCCCTCCCACCGACATCTCACCCTCTGGCTTTACATTTGACTCCTCTTCACTCACTTTTCCATGTGTCTTTTTTTTAAATCACCCCCTCACCTCACCTGTGTCCACATCACACAATGGGCACTAGTGAGACCACACCTGGAGTATTGTGTGCAGTTTTGCTCCCCTAATTTGAGGAAGGACATTTTTGTTATTGAGGGAGTGCAGCGTAGGTTTACACGGTTAATTCCCGGGATGGCGGGACTGTTATATATTCAGAGAATGAAGCGGCTGGGCTTGTACACTCTGGAGTTTAGAAGGATAAGAGAGGATCTTATTGAAACATATAAGATTATTAAGGGATTGGATAGAGGCAGGAAACACGTTCCCGATGTTGGGGGAGCCCAGAGCCAGGGACCATAGTTGAAGAATAAGGGGGTAAGCCATTTAGAACGGAGATGAGGAAACACTTTTTCGCACAGTGGTGAGTCTGTGGAATTTCATTTCGGAGTCACGTGAGTGACTTCGTGAAGAGCCCGCCGGCGCGCATGCTCGACATATCGTCGTACCGCGTTGCTGCGACGGCTGGCGGTGGAGCGCGCTCCTCGCCAGCCCTTCAGAAGGGGCCACGGAGGTAAGTATTCTACCTTTAGTTGGTGGTCCTTGTTGTTGGTTTTGTCTTGCAGCAAGGACATGGATGGGAGTTCCAAGGGCCGGAGGACGTCAGGACGAGTTCGCCGGTCAACAGTTCCGGGGCCTTTACCATCGGCAGTACCTGCATCGCAGGCCGGGACTCAGGCGGAGATGTGGGTAAGCCCTGTGTTTACAGGTCCGGATCCGCCAGCACACCACAGCTCGGAGGAGTTCGACGAGGAGGAGTGTGGTGTGCCGCCAGAGCAGGGGGACCCTGCCATGGCAGTCAGGTCGTCAGCGGGCTCGCTGGCGACCTCGAGCTGGGTGCGTGCGGCTGCACGGCCTGTTCCACTCAGCCCTCCGAGAAGGGGAAGGGCAGGAGCCCAGAAGCCTAACCCTACCAGGGCTAAGGCATTGCCTGACACGGAGGAGCGGTCAGGTTCCAGGGAAAGACCCGGGGCGGCTGTGAGGTCCAGCCGGCACGCCCCGACTCTCGACGCCGGGACGGGTCGGTCGAGTCGGGTCTCGTCACGGTCGCCGAGCCCCCCATGGATGGGTGGGCGAGACCATGCGTCGGCAACGTCCACGATGTGGGCAGCCGGCAAGACTGCGCGGGCCCCAGGCAGCCATGCTTCGGCTGGTGCCGACACCTCGCCGCAAGTGCCCTTAGTGGCAGCGGCTTCAGCTCCCGCTAAACGGAGGCGGTTGAACACGCCCGCGCAGGAATCGCGCAGTTCGCCTCGGCGGCTGTTAGCGACAACTACCGGCACCGGCAGGGCCTCGACGAGGTGCGGGCCGATGACAGGAGCCCGGTTTCTTTTCAGAGCCGGAGGACTCCGACCACCTGAGTGTTCAGGGTGAAGGGCGTATTGACCGTATGGAGCGGCTGCTGGAGCTCCTGCTTCAACGTCAACAACAGCAGGGCAGCAACAGGCACAGGGCGTCTTCACAAACATCTACTATCAGCCTGGAGCAGCAGGAAGAAGTCCTCATCCAGGCAATGAGCCGTCACAAGGCTCCATCCAATTGCAACTCCCTCAACGTGCCTGTGGTCAATACGCCGATATGGGGCAACATCAGTGCGGCTATCCGTCAACAGGAGGTAAAACTGCAGCGGATCCTGAAGCTCCTCACGGCCGGTATTACCGCCTTTGTGCGGTCGGTGGACGGGGACGAATTGAATTTGGACCAGGGAGATGCCCTGGCCCTCCTGTGCGCGACCCAGCACGAAATTAACGGGTTTCGCAAAACCAGCATCCGCCCAGCGCTCAATCCAAAGTTTGCAGGAGTGTGAAAACCACCGCCGCCGCCCCAGCCCCGTCAGCTCTTTGGGAAGGACTTCTCGAAGAGAGTCAAAGAGCTTGACGAGCAAGCCAAAACGGTGGGGATCATGCGCCCTCAGAGTGCCCCCACACCGTCAGGCTCAAAGTCTCCATACATTCGATCACGAGGGTCTGCCAGTACCTCGACGAGGACCCACCCTCAAGCTCCACAACGACAGCAACATCAGACCCAGCACCAGGGTTTTTTTTTTTTAGGACAGGGTCGGCAGAGACCCTGGTGGGAAACGAAGACGCCGCGCCCTCAAGCCAACCCAGCACCTCCACGTCCACACACGCGTGTCAAGGACCGCCGGTAACCACGGAGGTGAGGGGGTCTGGTTCTCTCTTTTCTCTCTGTTTAACTTCACATGTTGGTGGTCACCTTCGGTGGTTTTTGGGTGCATGGGGTAATTTTACTGGTGACGAGTATGTGTTGCAGAATATTCAGGGGCATAAAATTGAGTTTATTAATGGCGACATTCCTCCATCCCAGCACATGCCCGCTCGAACATTTAAATTATCTGCTGCAGAACAGGCAGCCGGCTATAAGGAATTGTTAAGTCTTGAGCAAAGGAGTGATTAAGAGAGTGGTGCATGAACCAGTTGAATTTGTTTCGAACATATTCACCAGACCTAAGAAGGATGGAAGTTGTCGTGTCATTATTGATCTAACCCGTTTGAATACTTTTGTAACATATTCTCATTTTAAAATGGATACGTTGAAACAACTAAATCATTGATTTCTCATGGTTGCTTTATGGCATGCCTCGATTTAAAAGACGCATATTATTCCGTATTCGTCCAGAAATGTGACAGAAGGTTTTAAAATTCATCTGGATGGGGCAACTCTGGCAGTACAAGGCTTTGCCTAATGGGCTCACCACAGCCCTAGATTGTTCACTAAATTAGTGAAGCCAATTATGGCTTATTTGAGACAACGACACCATATAGTATGGCCTATTTAGATGATGTCTTAATTGTGGGCCACACCCTGGAATTGGCTGAACAGGGTGTTGCAGCTGCTGTCAATATATTTCAACAATTGGGGTTTATTGTCCATCCAGAGAAATCAAAGTTCTACCCTGCCCAGGTGATTAATTACCTAGGGTTCACGGTGAACTCTATAAGCATGAGGGTTACCATTCCAATTAACAAGATTAAGGAGGTTACCCAGGTGTGTCAAGATTTAATCCGCACCAATATACCATCGATTCGGCACTTAGCTACAATAATTGGGAAGCTGGTAGCTTTGTTTCCGGCAGCGCGATATGGACCTTTGCATTATCAGAATTTGCAAAGAGCTAAAATTGCTGCGTTAAAACAGAACGCTGGTCATTATGATCGGTCCATGCAGCTGCCGCCCGGAGCGATAAATGAGTTGCAATGGTGGGTGTGTCACATTAGCAACTCATTCAAGCCTATTAGGGAGGCTAATCCGGTGGTATATTTGCAAACTGATGCAAGCTCCAATGGTTGGGGATCCACGAATAATTGCTCTAGTTGTGGTGGCAGATGGGACACCCTTGAATCAACAATGTTGTTAACTCAAGGGATTAACTATTTGGAGTTGCTGGCAGCATTCCACGGACTTTGTGCGTATTGTTCCAAGCTTGTTGGAGCACATGTCCGTCTCCAAATAGACAACACCACAGCAGTAGCATATTTAAACCATATGGGTGGTACCAGGCCAGTTTCGTGTGACAAATTGGCAAACTCAATTTGGCTCTGGTGTGTTCAAAGAGACATTTGGATTTCAGCTACCTATTTGCCAGGTGAGCTTAATACTGTGGCGGACACCAGGTCACGCAAATTTAATGACAATATTGAATGGATGTTGCATCCTGAGATCTTTTCTAAGGTCACAGCCAAATTTGGTAAACCGGACATTGACCTCTTTGCGTCACGGTGGAACCATCAGGTACCAACCTACGTTTCATGGGAACCAGATCCTGGGGCAATAGCGCTAGATGCATTCTCGCTGGACTGGGGGAAGTGGTTTTTCTATGCCTTCCCCCCCATTTTGCCTCATCAGTCGGGTATTGGGAAAGATTCAGGCAGATGCTGCCAAGGGCATCCTTATTATACCCGACTGGCCCACACAGCCTTGGTATCCGGTGGTCTTTGACATGCTCAACGAACCTTGGGTCCTTTTGAAGGGTTGCCCACAATTGGTTACTCACCCTGTCTCAGGGGAGCCGCATCCCTGCCATGGCTATTTAAATTTGTTGGCTTGCAGGTTCTGAACAGGCCGTTAGTCCAATACGGCCTCTCGGCTCGGACCATGGATACCACCGGGGCGTCGTGTCGAGAGTCTACAAGGCGAAGATACCGCTCGCATATTAAGAAGTGGGAAGCCTACTGCAGCCGCTCTCGCATCACGTACGATGACGTGACAACAACCGACGTCCTGGAATTCCTCGCGGGGTTGCACCATGATGAACACTTAAGTTACAGTGCCATCAACAGCGCCAGAAGTGCGCTATCGTTCTACCTCAGTTTGGAGGTAGGATCCAACAGGCTAGTGTCCAGACTCATGCGGGGTATATTCAATATGAATCCGCCTACACCACGCTATAATATCACCTGGGATGTCAGGGACGTATTAACTCTGCTCAGGACGTGGTCACCCATGGAAGGGCTCCAACTGGACCAACGCACCATGAAGCTGGTGATGTTACTAGCGCTGACTTCAGCTCAGAGGGTACAGACACTACACAAACTTCGTGTCGACAGAATGACGTCTACCCCCACAGAAGTAGTCTTTTTCATTGACGAGCTACTAAAGCAGCATAGACCTGGGTGCACAGGGCTGCAGCTGAAGTTCCCGGCATACCCCGCAGATGCTAGGCTATGTGTAGCCTCACATATCCGCCACTATGTCAAGGTGACGGCACGCATCAGAGGAATGGAGAGATACCTGCTTGTCACTCATAAGAGACCTCATCATCGAGTGAGAGTCCAGACGATATCCATGTGGCTTCCAGTCGTCTTGGGTAAGTCAGGTATCGACACTAATGTGTTCAAGTCTCTTTCCACCAGGGCTGCATCGACGTCAAGGGCGAGGGTCATGGAGGTGCCCATGGACCAAATTCTCGCCACAGCAGGATGGGCGAATGAAGCTGTGTTCCAGCGTTTTTATAACAAGCCTGTTGCTGCTCCTCTACAGTTCGCAGAAGCCGTGCTGAATGCAGGTCACGAACGTGGAGATGTCCCCGCATGAGGGGTTTTGATTTGTTGTTAATAACTCTGCTCTTGTTTTGCAGTATGAACTATTGAGCAAGTTTGTTCCTCCCATCCATCCCTGGTAGTGGTGTGTCAGCATGGACGTGGTCCAGGGCGTGTAATCACAGAAGCTTTGAAGTCTTCACGAAGTCACTCACGTGACTCCGAAATGAAATAGTAAGATTGAACGAGAACTTACCAGTTCGAAGGTTGATCTTTATTTTATGAGGAGTTGAAGTGAGGGATTTCGTGCCCTCCTTGCCCAACCCTCAATCACCTTCATCTGGTAATCTTAGTCACTTCAATCTTACTATGCGAAGTCATTTCTTTGTTGGTTTCTGTGATTCCACGCCGCTACTTTGAAGTATGTCGAGCATGCGCGCCGGCGGGCTCTTCACGAAATCCCTCACTTCGACTCCTCATAAAATAAAGATCAACCTTCGAACTGGTAAGTTCTCGTTCAATCTTACTATTGAAGATTGGAGACCGGTTCTCTAGACACTTTCAACAGAGAGCTAGATAGGGTTCTTAAAGATAGCGGAGTCAGGGGGATATGGGGAGAAGGCTGGAACAGGGTACTGATTGTGGATGATCAGCCATGATCACATTGAATGGCGGTGCTGGCTTGACGGGCCGAATGGCCTACTCCTGCACCTATTGTGAGTCTAGATATTGATTCCCCAACTCTGTGTAAAAGACTGTGCATTTAGCTGATCTATTCCTTTCATTTTTGTATACACCTAATAAGATTACCCCTCAGTCTCTTGCACTCCAAGGAATAAAGTCCTGCCTCAACTACCTCCTCTGGCAGCTGGTTCCATGTCACCCTTTGTGAAAAAGCTACCCCTCAGATTTCTATTAAATGTTTCCCCTCTCACCTTAAACCTCTGTCCTCTGGTTCCTGATACTCCAATCCTGGGGAAAAGACTGTGCATTCACCCAATCTATCCCTCTCCTGATTTTATACACCTTTTGAAGATGACCTGCGCTCCAAGGAATAGAGTCCTAGCCTGCACTACCTCTCGCTACAGCTCAGGGCCTTGAATCCCGGACACATCCTCATAAATCATCTCTGCACCGCTTCCAGCTTAACGACACCCTTCCGATAGCAGGATGACCAAAACGGAACACTACTCCACATGCAGCCTGGCCAACGTCTTGTCCAACGGACGCGAGCGCAGTTAGCGCGAGGTAGACATTATCAAGCACAAAGACTGGACACATTACAGAAATATGAGAAGATATACACTATAAGCTGGAGTAACTCAGCGAGACAGGCAGCATCTCTGGAGAGAAGGAATGGGTGACGCAGGGTCTCGACCAGAAACGTCACCCGTTCCTTCTCTCCAGAGATGCTGCTGCATCCGCTGAGTTACTCCAGCATATTGTGTCTATCTTTGGTGTAAACCAGGATGTGCAGTTCCTTCTCACACATTACAGACATATACGAGCAGCTTACTGGCAGGCACCTAATGGCGATGTTGACTGCATCTGTGTAGACACACAGCGTCTGCAACCACTCCTGCTGGTTACACATCCAACTGGCCTGCTCTGACAGCACGGGTCAGGTCTAGACTTGTCCCTCTTTGTTCACTGAAGATTGCCCAAACATGCACAGCTCCCACTGACAGCACCCAGGGACTCTGGCTTCATTCAACTCGAGTCTCACAGATGACAGGAGAATGAAGAGTGGGGAAAGAGATTTGTGGTCTCGGCTGGAAACTGCTTCTCGGATAAACAATGGGTAGGAAATCCAACCCCGGGTGGTATTCGCCACAGATCTGTCAACCTAGCTCCCCTTTCTCCCCTCTCACCTCCACTCTCTCCACATTCTACAGCATGCAAGACAAGTACAGGTGAACATTAACCAAAACCTAACCAAGCGCCGTCAGGAAAGGGGCTCCACAGGCCACCTGTGTGAGGGCAGAAGGTCTCTCAATCCTACCTACCTGTGGGGAGGTGGTCGTCTTTGAATTGTGAAGCAGTTCTGCTTTGATTTCATCAATCTTCCTCCGGTCTTCCTCGTCAAGGATGGAGAGTGCGTCCACAGGCCGCGCTGACCCTTTAGATCGTTCCCAACCTGGAAGGACAGAGAAGATGCCACAAGATCCGATGACTGGAGATTGTTGTGGCTCATGGCTGCAACGTTAAAGACATAAAGGTATTTAGCCAGAAACAGGCCCTTCGGCCCACCTTGTCCACGCTGACCAAGTTGCCATACTGGGCTGCTCCCATTTACCTGCATTTGGCCCACGTCCCACTGAGCGGCAGCGGTTGAGCTGCTGCCTCACAGTGAGGGAGACCCCGGGTTCGATCTTGACCTCAGGGGCTGTCTGTGTGGAGTTTGCACGTTGTTCCTGTGGCCCTGTGGCTTTCCACCCACATGCCAAAGACGTGCAGGTTTGTAGGTAATTGTCCCTAGTGCGTAGTGGGATGACTAGTGTGAATCAATGGTCGGCATGTACCCGGTGGGCTAAAGGGCCTGTTCCCATGCTGTATCTCGAAAGCAGACAAAAGTGCTGGAGAAACTCAGCGGGTGCGGCAGCATCTATGGAACGAAGGAGATAGGCAACGTTTCGGGCCAAAACCCTTCTTCACACTGATGTAGGGTGGGGGGGTAGGGGGGACGGGAAGAAGAAAGGAAGAGGAGGAGCCAGAGAGCTGAGAAGGGGAGGAGACAGCAAGGGCTACCGGAAATTGGAGAAGTCAATGTTCATACCGCTGGGGTGCAGACTGCCCAAGCGGAATATGAGGTGCTGCTCCTCCAACGTCTGGTGGTGCTCACTCTAGCCATGGAGGAAGCCCAGGCCAGAAAGGTTGGATTGGGAATGGGAGGGGGAGTTGAAGTGCTGGGCCACCGGGAGATCAGGTTGGTTAATGAGTTTCTCCAGCACTTTTGTCTACCTTCGATTTTCCAGCATCTGCAGTTCCTTCTTGAACACTCTGTCTCTAAAGCTATAACTGAACATTTCAATAGACAACAGGTGCACGAGTAGGCCATTCGGCCCTTCGAGCCAGCACTGTCATTCAATGTGATCACGGCTGATCATCCACCATCACTACCCCAGATTGAGTCAGGGGAGAGGGAAACTAGAGATATGAAAGGTCAATTGAATGAAAGTTATGCAAAGGACAAATCAAAGCAAGCAACGATGATCAAGGAATGGTGGAGCCCACAATGGTCCATTGTTGGCTGTGGCGAAGGTGATAATGAGTAGATGCAAACAACGAAACTATGCAGGATGACAGAAAGATGCAGGATGACTAGAGCATGACAAGGATGACAAGGTTAATTCCCGGGATGGCGGGACTGTCACATGCTGAGAGAATGGAGCGGCTGGGCTTGTACACTCTGGGATTTAGAAGGATGAGAGGATATCTTATTGAAACATAAGACTATTATAGGTTTGGACACGCTAGAGGCAGGAAACATGTTCCCGATGTTGGGGGAGTCCAGAATCAGGGGCCACAGTTTAAGAATAAGGAGTAAACTATTTAGAATGGAGATGGGGAAACACTTTTTCACACAGAGAGTTGTGAGTCTGGGGAATTCTCTGCCTCAGACGGCGGTGGAGGGCGGTTGTCTAGATGCTTTCAAGAGAGAGCTAGATAGGGCTCTTAAAGATAGCGGAGTCAGGGGATATGGGGAGAAGGCAGGAACGGGGTACTGATTGGGGATGATCAGCCATGACCACATTGAATGGCGGTACTGGTCGAAGGGCTGAATGGCCTACTCCTGCCCCTATTGTCTACTGTCATCCTCCTTTATTAACTACTTCCCACACCTGGTTTCCTCTGTCCCACCTCTCCCATCTCCCAGCTTTCTCCAAACAATCAATCTGAAGATAAGTCCCGACCTGAAATTGTCACCTATCCACATTCTCCAGGGGTGCTGTCTGACCCGCTGAGTTCCTCTTGTGTTCTTTTTTTAATAAACCAGCACCTGCAGTTCCTACTTTCTCCATCTGCGTTTCTTCTCCCTTGGTTCACCATTCCCATGTCCTCCCATCTTCCCCCCTGGTTCCTCCAGCCATCTACAAACCTCCATCACTAACCTGGCCCCCTCTCCTCCACCTGCCTGCTTCCACGAGGATGTTGCCGGGACTCCAGAGCCTGAACTACAGGGAGAGGTTGAGCAGGTTGGGACTCTATTCCTTGGAGCACAGGAGGATGTGCACGAAATGATGAGAGGAATAGATCGGGCAGACACACAGTCTCTTGCCCAGAGTTGGGGAATCGAGGAGCAGAGGATGTAGGTTTAAGGTGAGGGCGGGAGAAATCTACCCGAGTTGGTGGGTGTATAGGAACGAGCTGCCGGAGCAGGTAGTTGTGGCAGGGGCTAGCGCAGTGTTTAAGAAACATTTAGACAGGTGCATGGATAGGACGGTCACGGTGGCCCAGCGGTAGAGTTGCTGCCTTACAGCAAATGCAGCGCGTGACCCGGGTTCGATCCCGACCACGGGTGCTGTCAGTGCGGAGTTTGTGCGTTCTCCCCGTGACCTGCATGGGTTTTCTCCGAGATCTCCGGTTTCCTCCCACAGTGCAAAGGCGTACAGGTTTGTAGGTTACTTGGCTTGGTAAATGTAAAAATTGTGAGTAGAGGGTGTAGGATAGTGTTAATATCACTGGTCGGCGGGTGACCCGGTGGGCCTGTTTCCGTGCTGTAGCTTTAAACTAACTAAGGACTGGTTTAGAGGTGTGTGGGCCAAACGCAGACAGGTTGGACTGGTGCAGATGGCAAATGTTAGTGGTGTGGGCAGGTTGGGCCGAAGGGCCTCTTTCCACACTGTATCACTCGATGACTCTTTGACCCACCCACCATTCCACCCTTCTGGTTACAGCCGTAACCTCCCAGCCTCGCTCGCTACAGTATCCCCACCCCTCCCCCACCCCTCGCCCACACGATTGTCCTTTCTCATCCGTCTACCCTTCACCCACCATCCTCGTCCTCAACACTAACCCACTCCATCCACACTTCACGCTGCCTCGGGAAAGCAGCCGACATAATCAAGGACCGCCCACACCCCGGTCATTCCCTCTTCATCCCTCTCCAGTCAGACGGAAGATTCAAAAGTCCTGAAAGTAATTACCACCGGATTCTGGTGTTACCCGACTACTGAACGGTCTTCCCATACGCTAGGGCAGGGGTCGGCAACCTACGGCCCCCGGGCCGAATTCATCCCAAATTCACCCGGCCCGCAGGCACAATATTTTACCCGTATTTATCCGGCCCGCCGACTTCCTTCATCTCCGGTACCTCCCGGTCCCGAGGCCGTGGCGCTCACGCACGGAGGCCTGCACTGGCGGCCGCAATGGCACGACCGTGCACCCTCTGTGTCTGGGCTTCACTCTCGGGATCGGAGGTAGACAAAAAAAGCTGGAGAAACTCAGCGGGTGAGGCAGCATCTATGGAGCGAAGGAATAGGCGACGTTTCGGGTCGAGACCCTTCTTCAGAAGCGGCTGACGCTGATCCGAGGCCAGTGTGAAGAAGGGTCTCGACCCGAAACGTCACCTATTCCTTCGCTCCATAGACGCTGCCTCACCCGCTGAGTTTCTCCAGCTTCTTTGTCTACCTTTGATTTTTCCAGCATCTGCAGTTCTTTCTTAAACACACTGTCGGGATCGGGGTTGACAATAGGCTGGGTGTGAGTATTCGAGCCAAGGCAATGGTCCGTAGGTACGTCTGTGAGCGCCCATAACTAGGGGCCGGTGCTCCGGGTGGCATCCTCGAAGGGGCGGGATCTATGTGAACACGTGATGTAATGACTGCCATCCGGGGCGGGATGGGAACAGGATCCATGTGTACGCGTGATAGATATGGCCCGCAATCCGCTCACAGACATGCGTCCCGGCTCCTATGCAGAACAAGCTTGCCCACCCCTGAGCTGATCTTCCAACCTACCTCAATGAGGGCCTTACACATTTTTTAAATTATCTCCACTTTCACTGTAACGCTATATTCTACACTGTTTAAGAAGCAACTGCAGATGCTGGAAAATCGAAGGTAGACAAAAATGCTGGAGAAACTCAGCGGGTGAAGCAGCATCTATGGAGCGAAGGAGAAAGGTGACGTTTCGGGTCGAGACCCTTCTTCAGACTGATGTGGGGGTGGCGGGGGCGGGAAGAAGAAAGGAAGAGGCTTAGACAGTGGGCTGTGGGAGAGCTGGGAGGGGGAGGGGAAAGAGGGAGAAAGCAAGGACTACCTGAAATTGGAGGAGGCATTAACCAACCTGATCTCCCAGTGGCTCAGCACTTCAACTCCCCCCTCCCATTCCCAATCTGACCTTTCTGTCCTGGGCCTCCTCTGTGGCCAGAGTGAGGCCCACCGCAAATTGGAGGAGCAGCACCTCATATTTTGCTTGGGTAGTTTACACCCCAGCGGTATGAACATTGACTTCTCCAATTCCAGGTAGTCCCTGCTTTCTCCCTCCTTCCCCTCCCCTTCCCAGCTCTTCCCCAGCAGTTTTATCTACCTATATTCTACATTGGTATTTTTTCTTTGCTCTACCTGTTGTACTTGTGGGTGGATTGTACTCATGTATAATATGATTTAATTGGACAGCGTGGATAACAAAGTTGACCACTGCATCTCAGTACACGTGACAATAATAAACCTGAGCCTCTTCCGTCCACACTGTTGGGACAACCTGAAACGGCAGACATCCATTTGCCTCCACGGAGGCTGCCCGGCCAGGGACAGATCTGATATAGGTTTATTATTGGCATCTGTACCGAGGTACAGTGAACAGCTTTGTTTTGCATGCTTAGATTAGATAATACTCTACCTAGACACAATCAGGTCAAACTCCAGTCCAATAGGTAGAGCAAAGGGGAAGATACAGAGGGCAGAATATAGATCTCAGCATTGTAGCGCATCAGTCCCACAGACAAAGTCCAATGTCCGCAATGGGGTAGAGGTGAATCGGACAGTACCCTAGCTTGTGGAAGGACCGTTCAGAAGCCGGATAACAGAGGGGGAGAAGCTGTTGCTGAGTCTGGTGGTGCGCGCCTTCAAGCTTCTGTACCTTCTGCCGGACGGGAGCGGGGAGAAGGAGGAATGATCGGGTCGGGAACGATCCGGTGTGATGCAGAAGGTGCGGTGCAGAGCTCTCTCTGCGCTGACCCACGTTCACAAGATCAAGAGTGTTAGGAGCAGAGTCAGGCCATTCGGCCCATCCTCCACTCATTCATGGCTGATCTATCTCTCCCTCTCAACCTGATTCTCCGGCCTTCTTCCCGTAACCCCCGAGCCCCCGACATTCTCTCACCTTGTTGCCTGGGGTCCATCTCCGGTGTGGCTGGGCTGCGGTAGCTGGTCAGTGTGACGGGACTCTGGTCTCTTGTTCGACTGGTCAGTTGGTCACTCGCCAGGTCTGTGCGACCACTGCCGTCCGTTGATTTGCCGGGCTTGGCGCTGCCGCTGGCTGCTGCCCAGGCCCCACCAGGTCGGGGAAGGGGCATGGAAGAGGGTGGGAGGGGTAAGGCCGGGCCTGGGCCTGGGTTGGACAAGAGGCTGGGCAGAGTGGCCCCCTCGGGGAGGGGCCGGGAGCTGCCGCCGGGATCCCGTGCGCGGTCAGTCTCGGCCGGGAACGGTGACCGGTGCTGGCCGGAGTCGGGCGTGGGCGTGGGCGAGCGGAGGTGCGGTCTCCAGGCGGAGATCCGGGCCGCTTCCCCCAGCAGCTTCCGGATCTCGCTCAGAGTCTCCGAGCCGACGAAGGAGTCGCCGCACCGGTACGGGTCATCGCCGTGACGAGGGGGAGGGGAGCCCCCCGTGCTGGGCAAGGAGGGCTCGGTCACCGCTCCCCTGCCGGCAGGCGAGAGGCCGGGAGCACCGAGCCCCGGGAAGAAGCCCCCGGAGCGGTGGGCTGGAGGGGTCAGTGCCCCGTCCTCATCCAGCGAGTCCCCCGTGAGTGAGAGGTGGGCGGCCGGGAGCGGGGAGCTGGCGCGGGGGTCCGCCCAGTACCCAGAGTGGCTGCGGCTGTCAACAGCCTCCACCCCCCTCCCCTCCCACGGCTGGGTGGGGTTGGGACTATTGCTGCCCGCCTCCGAGCCCAGCCCAATGGAGAAGCTGTGGGTCAGGACGTTGGAGTAGAAGGTGCTCCCAGAGTCACGGTCCAGCGCAGACACTCCTGCAACCCAGGGGGAAACATTCAGTTAGTACAGAGTTACTCCACAGGACAGTAACAAGAACTGGTCCCCTTCCCACCCGCTACCAACATAGAACATCACAGCACAACAACATTAGCTGCAGGAGACAATAGACTATAGGTGCAGGAGTAGGCCCATTCAACCCTTCCAGCCAGCACCCTCATTCAATGTGATCATGGCAATGTGATCAGTACCCCGTTCCTGCCTTCTCCCCCATATCCCCTGACTCTGCTATCTTTAAGAGCCCTATCTAGCTCTCTCTTGAAAGTATCCAGAGAACCGGCCTCCACCGCCATCTGAGGCAGAGAATTCCACAGACTCACAACTCTCTGTGTAAAGAAGTGTTTCCTCATCTCCGTTCCAATCGCTTACCCCTTATTCTTAAATACCCTTATTGCAGAATAATACGCTTACCCTCTACTGCAGAGACACAAATGAAACAGCTAGTAGATCAGCGGTGAGTCTACGCGGGTGAGTCGGTTTTATTGAAGGCCTTCACAATGGGAACCAGTGTGAGAGAACCCAAAGTGTTTCCTGCTGTACACTACTCCGAGTAAAGGCGGGTGCAGGGTATGGGTACAGCACAAAATGGCAGAAAATTCCACACACACAAGCCCTTTGGCCCACAATATCCTTGCCAAACACGATGCCAAGATCAGTTTTAATCTGCCTGCATGTGACCCATATTCCTCCATTCCCTGCATATCCATAATGCCTGTCTAAGTTTACAATCCTGGAGCTCAATGCTCTTAAGACAGAGGAATTGATTGTAGACTTTAGGAGAGCTCCCCCTCCCCTCATCCCATTCACCATCAACAGCACCACAGTCACATCTGTGGAGTATTTTAAGTTCCTGGGAACCATCATCTCCAAGGACCTTAAGTGGGGGCTACCATCGACTCCACAGTCAAAAAGGCACAACAGAGGATGTACTTCCTGCGGCAGCTGAGGAAGCACAATCTGCCACGGGCAATGATGGTCCAATTCTACACAGCCATCGTAGAGTCTGTCCTCACCTTCTCCATCATGGTCTGGTTTGGCTCAGCCACCGAGCACGACACCTGGAGGCTGCAGC
>CAUPSL010000095.1:0-88753 GCA_963514005.1 Raja brachyura
GCATTTCAAGTCAAGCACAGTGCAGGACCAACAATTCAATCCATTGCATTTCAAGTCAAGCACAGTGCAGGGCCAACAATTCAATCCATTGCATAATGAAATGGGCGCATGTGCAGGGCTCTTCTAGAGTGTGCGCATGTGCAGGACTTTTCCGGAGTGTATGCATGAGCAAAGTATTTCGTGCAGGAAAGTCCTGCGGAATCAGCCATGTTTGACAGACTGTTCTTAGTTTATATATTAAAATAATAAGTTGCTTAAAGCTAAGTAAATTACAAGTAGTGAAAAGTTTCATTTGCGCACAACACATTTCAAGCCAAGCAGAGTGCAGGGCCAACAATTCAATCCATTGCATTTCAAGTGAGGC
The DNA here is from genome assembly GCA_963514005.1 of Raja brachyura. Next base: position 365 of record CAUPSL010000095.1, read on the forward strand.
AGGGTGCAGGGCCAACGATTCAATCCATTCCATTTCAAGTCAAGCAGAGTGTGGGCCAACAATTCAATCCATTGCATTTCAAGTCAAGCAGAATGCAGGGCCAACTATTCAATCCATTGCATTTCAATTCAAGCAGAGTGCAGGGCCAATAATTCAATCCATTGCATTTCAAGTCAAGCACAGTGCAGGACCACCAATTCAATCCATTGCATTTCAAGTCAAGCACAGTGCAGGGCCAACAATTCAATCCATTGCATAATGACGTGGGCGCATGTGCGCATGTGCGGGGCTCTTCTAGAGTGTGCGCATGTGCAGGACATTTCCGGAGCGTGCGCATGAGCAAAGTATTTCTTGTAATGGAATGGATCAGCCATGGTTGCCAGACTTTTCAGAGTTTATGTATTAAAAAAAGCTAAGTAAATTATAAGTAGTGAAAAGTTTCACTTGCGTCACAACAAATTTCAAGTCACGCACAGTGCAGTGCCAACAATTCAATCCATTGCATTTCAAGTCAAGCACAGTGCAGGGCCAACAATTTAATCCATTGCATTTCAAGTCAAGCAGAGTGCAGGGCCAACAATTCAATCCATTGCATTTAAAGTCAAGGGTACACAAAAAGCTGGAGAAACTCAGCGGGTGCAGCAGCATCTAAGGAGCGAAGGAGATAGGCGACGTTTCGGGTCGAGACCCTTCTTCAGACCATTTAAAGTCAAGCTGAGTGCAGGGCCAACAATTCAATCCATTGCATTTCAAGTGAGGCAGCATGCAGGGCCAACAATTCAATCCATTCCATTTCAAGTCAAGCAGAGTGCAGGGCTAACAAAACGTTTATTGCAAGCACATTGCGGGCTAACAAATCATTTATTACAAGTACCTTGCGGGCTGACAAATCATTTATTGCAAGCACATTGTGGGCTAACAAATCGTTTATGGCAAGCACATTGCAGACTCACAGTTCAGTTGACTTGGGGAGTAGAATCACAGTCAGAAAATGTCAGATCTAATCCAGAAATACATGGGTATAATACTAAAGATACAGTTAATAAAATTTCTCTATATGCAGATGATGTATTAATATATATTACAAAGCCAGAAATTAGTATTCCAAATTTACTAAATCTAATAACTCAATTCGGTCAGTTCTCAGGATATAGAATTAATTGGAATAAAAGCGAAATCATGCCAATAACGGAACTCAATTTACATATACTACAACAATCACCTTTTAAAATAGTTGAGGAAAAATTTAAATATCTAGGTATTTATGTAACTAAGGCGTATACTTCTTAACTTAAATCAAATTTCCCACCTTTACTGAATAAACTAAATAAGAATATTCAATACTGGAAAACATTTCCTATTTCAATGTTCGGTGGAATTAATGCTATAAAAATGATCTTTCTGCCGCAATTATTGTACTTATTTCAGTCAATCCCGATATATATTCCAAAATCTTTTTTTTTTAAAGTAGACTCTACTATTACAAGTTTAATCTGGGATTACAAGAATCATAGAATAAATAAAAAACATTTATGTAAATCAAAGATTAATGGAGGCTTAGCTGTACCAAATTTCCTGTTTTATTTTTGGGCAGTCCATATTAAAAACATGAATTTTTGGCTGGAAGAAATGGATCAACAACCAGACTGGTTACGGATGGAAAAGGAGGACTGTTTACCCTTTGAAATCAGTTCGATTATATTTGCACCGACAAAATTGCACAAAAAAACCTATAGGGAAAACCCTATAATATACAGTGGAACACAAATCTGGAAACAACTAAAAAGGGCCTTAAAATTGGATAATATACCACTCTATCTCCCTATTGTAAACAATCCCTTATTTAAACCTTCCATGCTGGATAAAGGTTTTACACGATGGAAAAACTATGGAATCAAAAAGATGGAACACCTTTATAAGAAAGGCACTTTTCTTTTATTTCAGGAATTACAACAGATTTACAGATTACATTCAAATATTTTTTTCCGATATCTACAACTCAGAGATTATGTTAAATCAAGTACACAAGATTATAGGAATAAGGAACCAGAAATCCTTGATGAATGTTTGAATAAGCATCTTAATACAGAAAAACTTATATATATAATATCCTTTTAGATAGCGAGATACCAACAACGGAAGCATATAGACATACATGGGAAAATGAAATAAACCAACCCATAACAAAAGATATATGGGACAAAAGTTTACAATATATACATCAATGCTCGTTAAATACCAGACATGCTTTAATACAATTTAAAGTACTACACAGATTACATTACTCAAAAGTTAAATTGAATAGAATCTACCCACAAATCTCCTCTATCTGTGATAAATGTCAGCATCCAGAGGCTAATTTAACACATACTTTTGCAAATTGTATAAAAATTGATTTCTGGACTGAGATTTTTAGAATAACTTCTGAAGCTATTAATATTAAATTGGATCCGGACTCAAAATTAATAATACTTGGAATATCAGAACAAAGTTTAACACTTACAACAAGTCAAAGAAATGTCCTAGATTATAGTATAATAATTGGGAAGAAATTAATATTAACATTTTGGAAAGGCCCTATATCCCCCACAATTAAAATGTGGATTACGGAAATGTCGGAGACCCTACACTTGGAAAGAATCAGATTTGCCCCAATGGACAAACAAGAAGTTTTCGTTGGAATATGGTCTTCTTTCATTGATTACTTCAAAGGGTAGATGGGTTCGGCAAGGAACACTAACTGAAACTTGAACTCAGGATTAGATGAAAAGTTGTATTTTATATTCTTTGATCTTATCTCCAATGACGTATTAATGGTAAATTATTCCATTCCTTATGATTTCTTTTTTGACATACATTTTATTTTTCTCTCTGTTTCTCTCTCTTTTAAAAAAAAATTATTAGAGACAAAATGATTCATTTAATAATATTAATAATGTACGATTGTTGCACACGAAGTATTACTATCATAATATGTGTTTGCTAATGTACTGCTTACCTACTCTAATAAAAATATATATATTAAAAAGAATCACAGTTCTGGACTCTCACTCACGATCTTTCACAGTGACTGACTCACCTCTGGCATCCGGGGCTTTATACTGCTGCCACCCTTCCTCCGGAAGGGGCGTTACCTTCCCCATGGTGACTGTCAGGCGAGTGGACCAATCAGGTGATCTCACGATTTTTTAAACATTCATATTATTTCACCGATCGCAAAAAAACTTGGAGTGGCTGGAGCGGAGCAGGACGGTGAATAAGATGGCAAAAAAATCATAACGATATATGGTAGCTGTTTTTACTAAAATGTATTTACAACGTAGGCCGGAAGTGGTCAAGATGAGACTTTTAGTAATAGTATAGATAAGTTAATTAATTTCTAAGAGCAGAATTTAGGCCATTTGGCGGAAGAATCGTTTTGTGAGGGAGAGATATATCAACCATGACTTCATAGGCCGAAGGGCCAAATGTTGCTCCTATCTCTTATGAACATGAATAGTGAGATTGAACGAGAACTTACCAGTTCGAAGGTTGATCGTTATTTCATGAGGAGTCGCGGTGAGGGATTTCGTGAAGAGCCCGCCGGCGCGCATGCTCGACATTCTTCAAAGTAGCGGTGTGGAATCACAGAAACCAGTAACAGAAATGACTTGGCATAGTAAGATGAAAGAGACTCAAAATACCAGGTGAAGGTGATTGAGCGTTGGGCGTGGAGGGCACGAAATCCCTCACCGCGACTCCTCATGAAATAACGATCAACCTTCGAACTGGTAAGTTCTCGTTCAATCTTACTATTTCATTTCGGAGTCACGTGAGTGACTTCGTGAAGACTTCAAAGCTTCTGTGATTTCACGCCCTGGACCACGTCCATGCTGACACACCACTAGCAGGGATGGATGGGAGGAACAAACTTGCTCAAATAGTTCATACTGCAAAACAAGAGCATATTTATTAACAACAAATCAAAAACCCCTCATGCGGGGACACCTCCACGTTCTTGACCTGCATTCAGCACGGCTTCTGCGAACTGTAGAGGAGCAGCAACAGGCTTGTTATAAAATCGCTGAAACACAGCTTCATTAGCCCATCCTGCTGTGGCGAGAATATGGTCCATAGGCACCTCCATAATCCTCGCCGCTGACGTCGATGCAGCCCTGGTGGAATGAGACTTGAACACATTAGTGTCGATACCTGACTTACCCAAGACGACCCGGAGCCACCTGGATATCGTCTGGACTGTCACTCGATGATGAGGTCTCTTATGAGTGACAAGCAGGTATCTCTCCATTCCTCTGATGCATGCCGTCACCTTGACATAGTGACGGATACGTGAGGCTAAACACAGCCTAGCATCTGCGGGGTATGCCGGGAACTTCAGCTGCAGCCCTGTGCACCCAGGTCTATGCTGCTTTAGTAGCTCATCAACAAAGAAGACTACTTCTGTAGGGGTAGACATCATTCTGTCGACACGTAGTTTATGCAGTGTCTGTACCCTCTGTGCTGAAGTCAGCGCTAGTAACATCACCAGCTTCATGGTGAGTTTGTCCAGCTGGAGCTCTTCCATGGGAGACCACGTCCTGAGTAGGGTTAATACGTCCCTGACATCCCAGGTGATATTGTAGCGTGGTGTAGGCGGATTCATATTGAATATACCCCGCATGAGTCTGGACACTAGCCTGTTGGATCCCACCTCAATCTTGAGGTAGAATGACAGCACGCTCCTGGCGCTGTTGATGGCACTGTAACTTAAGTGTTCATCATGGTGCAACCCCGCGAGGAATTCCAGGACGTCGGTTATAGTCACGTCATCGTACGTGATGCGAGAGCGGCTGCAGTAGGCTTCCCACTTCTTGATATGTGAGCGGTATCTTCGCCTTGTTGACTCTCGACACGACGCCCCAATGGTATCCATGGTCCGAGTTGAGAGGCCGTATTGGACTAACGGCCCGTTCAAAACCTGCAAGCCAACAAATTTAAATAGCCATGGCAGGGATGTGGCTCCCCTGAGACAGGGTGAGTAACCAATTCTGGGCAACCCTTCAAAAGGACCCAAGGCTCACTGAGCATGTCAAAGACCACCGGATACCACGGCTGTGTAGGCCAGTCGGGTATAATAAGGATGCCCTTGGCTGCATCCATCTGAATCTTTCGTAATACCCGACTGATGAGGCAGAACGGGGGGAATGCATAGAAAAACCAATTCCCCCAGTCCAGCGAGAATGCATCTAGCGCCATAGCCCCAGGATCTGGTTCCCACAAGACGTATGTTGGTACCTGATGGTTCAACCGTGACGCAAAAAGGTCAATATCCGGTTTCCCAAATTTGGCTGTGACTTTGGCAAAAATTTCAGGATGCAACATCCATTCAATATTGTCATTAAACTTGCGTGACCTGGTGTCCGCCACAGTATTAAGCTCACCTGGCAAATAGGTAGCTGAAATCCAAATGTCTCTTTGAACACACCAGAGCCAAATTGAGTTAGCCAATTTATCACACAAAACTGACCTGGTACCGCCCATATTGTTTAAATATGCCACCGCTGTGGTGTTGTCTATTTGGAGACGGACATGTGCTCCAAAAACCTTGGAACAATAAGCACGAAGTCCGTGGAATGCTGCAAGTAGCTCCAAATAGTTTATCCCTTGTGACAACAACATAGTAGCCTCAAGGGTATCCCATCTGCCCCCGCAACTAGAGTAATGATCCGTAGCTCCCCAGCCATAAGAGCTCGCATCAGTTTGCAAGTATACCACCGGATTAGCCTCAATAATAGACTTAAATGAGTTACGAATGTGACGCACCCACCATCGTAACTCATCCGTCGCTTCGGGCGGCAGCTGCATTGGTCGATCATAATGACCAGTCTTAACGCAGCGATCTTGGCCCTTTGCAAATTCTGATAATGCAAAGGCCCATATCGGGCTGCCAGAAACAATGCTACAAGTTTGCCAATTACTGTAGCTGTATGTCGAATCGATGGTATACTAGCGCTGATTAAACCTTGACACACCTGGGTGACCTCCTCAATCTTATTAGTTGGTATGGTGACCCTCATGCGAATAGAGTCCACCGTAAACCCCAGATAATGAATTACCTGGGAGGGGCAGAACTTTGATTTGGCTGGATGGACAATGAACCCCAGCTGCTGAAATATATTGACAGCAGCTGCAACACCCTGTTGAGCCAATTCCAGGGTGTGGCCGACAATTAAGATATTATCTAAATAGGCCATTACTATATGATGTCGTTGTCGTAAATAAGCCATAATTGGCTTCACCAATTTAGTGAATAATCTAGGGGCTGTGGTAAGCCCGTTTGGCAAAGCCCTATATTGCCAGAGTTGACCCATCCAGATAAATTTCAGAAACCTCCTATAATATTTTTGAATGGATACAGTATAGTACGCATCTTGTAAATCAATGCATGCCATAAAGCAACCATGTGAAATCAATGATTTAGCTGTTTCAAAAGTGTCCATTTTGAAATTAGTATATGTTACAAAAGTATTTAAACGAGTCAGGTCAATGATGACTCGACAGCCTCCATCCTTCTTGGGTCGAGTGAATATATTAGAAACAAATTCAACTGGCTCATGAACCGTTTTCTCTATCACTCCCTTCTGTTCCAGCCTCAAAATTTCCTTATAGCCTGCTGCCTGTTCTGCAGCAGACAATTTAAATGTTCGACCAGGCCTGTGCTGGGATGGAGGAATGTCCCCATTAAGAAACTCAATTTTATGACCCTGAATATTTTGTAACACATACTCATCACCAGTAATATCACCCCATGCACCCAAAAAGAACCGAAGGCGCCCACCAACATGTGAGGTTAGACAAAGAGAAAAGAGAGAACCAGACCGCCTCACCTCCGTGGTTACCGGCGGTCCTTGACACGTGTGGGTGGACGTGGAGGTGCTGGTTTGGCTTGAGGGCGCGGCGTCCTCATCTTCCACCAGGGTTTCTGCCGACCTTGTCCTAAAAAAGCCCCCTGCTGCTGGGGCTGTTGGTAACGGGGTGGAGCTGGAGGGTAGGTCCTTGTAGAGGTGCTGGCAGACCCTCGTGGACGAACAAGCGGAGCTTTCGAGCCCGACGGCGTGGGGGCACTGTGAGAGCGCATGAGTCCCACCGTCTTGGCTTGTTCGTCAAGCTCTTTGACCCTCTTCGAGAGATCTTCTCCAAAGAGCTGACGGGGCGGAGGCGGCGGTGGTGGTTTGCACAACCCTGCAAACTTAGGGTTGAGCGCCGGGCGGATGCTGCTTTTGCGGAACCCATTGATCTCATGTTGAGTTGCGCACAATAGAGCCAGAGCATCCTCCTGGTCCAAATTTAATTCATCCCCATCAACCGACCGCACAAAGGCGGTAATACCGGCCGTGAGGAGCTTCAGGATCCGCTGAATTTTCAGCTCCTGTTGACGGATAGCCGCACTGATGTTGCCCCATATCGGCGTATTGACCACAGGCACGTTGAGGGAGTTGCAGTTGGATGGAGCCTTGTGACGGCTCATGGCCTGAATGAGAACTTCTTCCTGGAGCTGATGGTTGTTGAGGAAGTCCACTGTGGCTGCCAATTTCGAGTTCAGGGGAAGCCCAGACGAACTTAGTGGCCACATCGAGAAGTTCCTCCGCTGGTAAATCTGACGGAGGTGGTATGGGATCGACCAAAACCTCCTCATCCTGCTGCTCCAGGCTGATGGTGGAAGTTGGTGAAACAGCCCTGTGCCTGTCGCTGTTGGACGCTTGCTGCTGTTGACCATGAAGCAGGAGCTCCAGCAGCCGCTCCATCCGGTCAATACGCCCTTCACCCTGAACACTCAGGTGGTCGGAGTCCTCCGGCTCTGAGAAATTGCCGGGGCCCCTATCATCGGCCCGCACCTCATCGAGGCCCACCCGGTGCCAGTAGTCGTTGCTAACAGCCGCCGAAGCGAAACTGCGCGATTCCCGCGCGGGCGTGTTCAACCGCCTCCGTTTAGCGGGAGCTGAAGCCGCTGCCACTAAGGGCACTTGCGGCGTGGTGTCGGCACCAGCCGCAGCATGGATACCTGATGCCCGCGCGGGCTTGCCGGCAGCCCACGTCGTGGACCTCGCCGACGCATGGTCTCGCCCACCCATCCATGGGGGGCTCGGCGACCGTGACGAGACCCGACCCAACCGACCCGTCCCGGCGTCGAGAGTTGGGGGGCGTCGACTGGACCTCACAGCCGCCCCGGGTCCCGCCCTGGAACCTGACCGCTCCTCAGCGGCAGGCAAAGCCTTAGCCCCGACAGGGTTAGACTTCCGTGCTCCTGCCCTTCCCCTACTCGGAGGGCTGAGTGAAAAGGGCCGTGCAGCTTCACGCACCCTTCTGCTCGAGGTCGCCAGCAAGCCTGCTGACGACCTGACTGCCATGGCAGGGTCCTCCTGCTCTGGCGGCACACCACACTCCTCTTCGTCGAACTCCTCCGAACTGTGGTGTGCTGGCGGATCCGGACCTGTAAATACAGGGCTTACCGATATTCCCGCCCGTGTCCCGGCCTGCGCTGCAGGTACCGCCGATATCAATGGCCCCGGGACTGCTGACCGGCGACCTCGTCCAGACGTTCTCCGGCCCTTGGAACTCCCATCCATGTCCTTGCTGGAAGAAACAAATCAACACAACAAGGACCACCAACTTAAGGTAGGATACTTACCTCAGTGGTTCCCTTATGAAGGGCTGGCGAGGAGCGCGCTCCACCGCCAGCCGTCGCAGCAACGCGATACGACGATATGTCGAGCATGAGCATGCACTCACGTGACTCCGAAATGAAATTAAAGTGTCGTGGATAAAATACAAGGGACATGTCATTGCGGCTGGACAGCACTAGGTGGGAGTGTTGACCAAAAATAATTAAGAGGGGGCACAATTAAATAATTAAAGGTGACCGGGGACCACACACTAATGTGACATTTGCCACCGAGACTCACTCCCGCATTGGTCTCTTCAGCCACAAGCGGCGCTGCTCCAGCCGAGGTTTGGAGCAAGCAGCCCACAACTAAGATGCATCTCCCATGGTCAGCCATGACCAAAGGGGGCCTACCGGTGGGGACACCATTACATCGGAGAATGAGAGAGAGAGGGGGGGTGGAGGAGGGACAGAGAGGGGAGAGAGAGAGGTGGGTGAAGGGTGGAGAGAGAGAGTGAGAGAGATGGAGGGAGGGGGAGAGGGATAGAGAGGATATCCCTCTTTCTCACCCCAGCATACAGACCTCTTATCGTGAAAACAAAGCCCAGTGTGAGAAACATAAAGACTTGGCCTGAGGACGCTGCCGCTCAACTTCAGGATTGCTTTGAGCGCACCCAGTGGGATCTTTTTACAAATCAGGACATAACAGACTACACATCCACAGTCATGTTCTACATACAGAACTGCATCAATAACGTCACTATCGACAGAGACGTTAGGTGTTATCCAAATAGCAAACCATGGATGACCAGTGAGGTCAGAAAGCTGCTGAGGGAACGCAACTCAGCCTTTGGATCTGGCAATGATGAACTGTACAGCACTGCCAGATCCAAACTGAAGAGAGCCATCAAAGAGGCAAAGGCAGCCTATGGAAGAAGACTAGAGGGACACTTTAATGAGAGGGACCCCCGGCGTGTTTGGCAGGGTATCCAGCAACTTACCAACTACAAGGGCAACAGGGGGTTAACCACCAGCAGCAGTAGTAACTTGCTGGCTGAGGAGCTTAACCACTTTTTCGCCCGTTTTGAGCTGAGTAAGGCGGAGCCTGTGCCTGCAGCCGCGTCCAGCACTGACGACCTGGCATTCACTGTGAGCACAGAGGATGTCAGGAGAGTACTCCGCAGCATCAACCCCAGGAAAGCTGCTGGCCCAAATGGCATCCCAGGGAGAGTACTGCGGGATTGTGCAGACCAGCTGGCGGAGGTATTCAGCGACATCTTTAACCTCTCTCTGTCAACTTGCACTGTCCCTAAATGCTTCAAGACTGCCCCCATTGTGCCTGTCCCCAAAAAAACATCTATCACCAGCTTGAACGACTACAGACCTGTTGCTCTCACTTCAACTGTGATGAAGTGCTTTGAGAGACTGGTCCTGGCCCACATTAAATCCTCACTCCCACCCACCCTGGATCAACATCAGTTTGCATACAGAGCCAACAGGCCAACAGAAGACGCCATCAACATCATCTACAATCTGCACTGACTCACCTGGAGCGCCCTGGCTCATATGTGAGGATGTTGTTTGTAGATTTTAGTTCTGCATTCAATACCATCATCCCCAGCAGAATGGTGGACAGACTGTTTGACCTGGGTGTAAATGCCAATACATGCAGACGGATCAAGGACTTTTTAACAGATCGCCCACAGACTGTCAGGATGGGGTCCAATCACTCCCCAGTCCTGACGCTCAGCACAGGGGCGCCACAAGGCTGTGTGCTGAGTCCTATTCTCTACACAATATACACTCATGACTGCACACCGACACACAGCACAAACCGGATCATTAAGTTTGCAGATGACACGACTGTGGTGGGGCTGATAAATAACAACGACGAGTCTGCCTACAGAGATGAAGTCCAAAAACTGACTGTCTGGTGCACTAACAATAACCTGGCACTCAACCCAACCAAAACAAAAGAACTGGTTATTGACTTCAGGAGGAGGAGAGAAGAACCTGCTCCTCTTTACATCAAAGGAGACATGGTGGAGAGAGTCACTGACTTTAAGTTTCTGGGCACATACATCTCCCAGGACCTTACATGGACAGTGAACACCATCACTCTCGTAAAGAAGTCACAGCACTGCGTTTGGTCTCGCCGATGTATAAGAAAGAGTCCACATCTTGAACAATGGATACAGTGGATGAGGTTGGAGGAGGTGCTAGTGAGGCTTTGTCTAACCTGAAAGGACTGTTGGGGTCCCTGAACAGAGTCGAGGGGAGAGGCATAGCGACAGGTGTTGCATCTTCTGTGGTTGCAGGGGAAGGTATCTGGGGAGGGGGTGGTTTGGGCAATAGACAATATTGCAAAAGCCACAGTAGCATAAGCCACAGTTGGAAAAGCCATACATTTTAATAGCCGCAGATTTTATCAGCCGCCCATTTTAACAGCCGCACATTTTAACAGCCGCACGTTTTAACAGCCGCACGTTTTAACAGCCGCACGTTTTAACAGCCGCACGTTTTAACAGCCGCACGTTTTAACAGTCGCACATTTTAACAGTCGCACATTTTAATAGCCACAGTTGCAAATGCCACAGTTGCAAAACAATAAAGGGCACTCACAGGTCAGTAGACACTAAGTGTTCTGTAGATTTCCAGCTCAGACTGAGATTCCTGACCTCTCGCTTGCCATCTTGCAGCGACACAGCCACGTCCAGACTTCCGGGTTTTATAGCTCCACCCCCGGTAGGGGCGTGGCCTCCATGGCAGTGATTGACAGAGAGAATCTCAACACTTTTTAAACACTAATAACTCTTTTATTTTTCAAGGATGGGAAAATTCCTCGGCACCTGATGAGCGGAAGGGGACTATGAGTAAGTTGGCCAAGAATCACAGCCATACGTGATAGCATCTGAAATCAATATACAACATAAACAGGAAGTGGTCAAGATTAGAATTAATTATATAGATAATTGTAATTTTTTTAATATTGTATATTATTGTATTATATTGTAATAGATAGATAGATAGATAGATAGATAGATAGATAGATAGATAGATAGATAGATAGATAGATAGATAGATAGATAGATAGATAGATAGATAGATAGATAGATAGATAGATAGATTCCTTTATCTTTGGTCTGAACGAAATTGTTTACCATACAGTCATAACATATAGTAAAAAAACAAAACACACAATAAAAACATATCCAACATCGACCACAATGAGTTCACCAGGCACCTCCTCACTGTGGTGGAAGGCAAAAGTCTTAAGTCGTTGTCTTCATCCCTCCTAGTTCTCCCTCTGCGCTGAGGTGATCCAGGCCTCCGATGCCACTGGAGCACCGCAGCTCTAAGCTGGACCGCTGACACCGTTGGAGCACCGCAGCTCCAAAACGGCTGCAGCCGCCGCTGGAGCACCGTAGCTCTAAGCGGGACTGCTGACACCGTTGGAACACCGCAGCTCTAAGCAGGACCGCTGACACCGTTGGAGCACCGCAGCTCTAAGCGGGCCGCCGCGGGTGCTGGAGAACCGCAGCTCCAAAACAAGCCGCTACCACAGCTCCGCCATTAGGCCTCAACACAGACGGTGATGGGGGACACGCATCCCCCTGAAGGGAGAGACTAAAACTCTGTTTCTCCCACCCCCCCCCCCCCCCCCACACACACATACACAACCTAACAAAACAAAATTCTACCGAAACAAACACTAGAACACACAAAAAAAAAACAGACGGACTGCAGGTGAGCCGCAGCTGCCGTGCAGCGCCGCCACTTCCGGAGAGTTATGTTGTATTATATTGTATAATATTGTATATTATTGTATATTCTTGTGTTATATTGCATAATATTGCATAATATTGTATGATGTTGTATTATGCTGTGTTATACCTTGTTATACTGTATTATATTGTATATTATTGCATATTTGATGTCCTTGCACCCTGATTGAAGTGGTGTGAAACTGCACTTGAATTTGGTGGCCTTGCACCCTGCTTGAAATGAAATTTAAAGAATAGCCGTGAGTCTACTGCCAACCCACCAGCCGTGAGTGAGTGAGCTGCCAGCATACCAGGCTTGAGTGACTGAGCCGCCAGCCCAAGAACCCATTCGGTCCACAATCTCCATACTAGCCCTCTGGAAACCAGACCCTTCAGCCCACAACTCCCATACTAGCGCTCCAGAGCCCCCCCCCCCCCCCCCCAAACTGGCCACCAGAATTGATGGGGAGATGGAATATTGTGTTGGGGGACCAACACTCCCGTGTGAAGCTGGGACCCAACGGGTCCAACTTAGTCTAGTCTATTGTCTATTATCTTCTCCACATCCACTCTATCAGAGCCTTTCACTATTCTGTACATTTCAATGAGGTCCCGCGCCATTCTTCTAAACTCCAGCGAGTACAAGCGCAGTGCCGACAAACGCTCATCATAGGTTAACCTACTCACTCCTGGGATCCTTCTTGTAAACCTCCTCTGAACCCTCTCCAGAGCCGGCATATCCTTCCTCAGATATGGTGTCCAAAATTGCTCAAATAGAGATGGGCGAGACTACAGTACGGTGTGTTGCCTATCTGGTGCCAGATCTGAGTGGGCACAGGACATTGGGTATTTTTCATAATGGCAGGCAGTGACTAGCGAAGTGCCGCACGGCTCAGTGCTGGGACCCCAGTTATTGACAATAGATATTAATAATGTAGACAAAGGAATTAAATGTAACATCTCCATTTGGATATGACACAAAACTGGGTGGCAGTGTGTGCTGCAAGGATGCTATGAGGCTGCAGGGTGAATTGGGTAGGTTGGGTGGGTGGGCAGATGCATGGAAGATTCAGTATCATGTGGATAAATGTGAGGTGATCCATTTTGTTGGTAGGAACAAGAAGGCAGATACAGCAGGCAGTGAAGAAAGCTAATGGCACGCTGGCCTTCATAACAAGAGGATTTCAGTATAGGAGCAAGGAGATCCAACTGCAGTTGTACAGGGCACTTGTGAGACTACACCTGGAGTATTGTGTGCAGTTTAGGTCTCCCTAATTTGAGGAAAGACATTATTGCTACAGAGGGAATACAGCGTAGGTGCACCAGCTTAATTCCCGGGATGGCGCGACTGACATATGATGAGAGAATTGATCGACTGGGCCTGTATTCACTGGAATTTAGAAAGATTAGAGGGGATCTTATAGATGCATGTAACATTTCTGGCTAATTTGTATGCTTCATCTTTTGTTTTGATACTATCCCTGATTTCCCTTGTTATCCACAGATGCACTACCTTCCTGATTTATTATTTTGCCAAACTGGGATGAACAAATTTTGTAGTTCATCCATGCAGTCTTTAAATGCCTTCCATTGCACATCCACTGTCAACCCTTTAAGAACCAATTGCCTGTCCATCTTGACCAATTTATGTCTCATACCTTCAAAGTTACCTTTGTTCCCGATGTTGGGGGAGTCCAGAACAAGGGGTCGCAGTCTAAGGATAAGGGGTAATTCCTTTAGGACCGAAATGAGGAAAACATTCTTTACACAGAGAGTCGTGAGTCTCTGGAATTCTCTGCCACAGAAGGTAGTTGAGGCCAGTTCATTGGCTATATTTAAGAGGGCGTTAGATGTGGCACTTGTGGCTAAAGGGATCAAGGGGTATGGAGAGAAGGCAGGTACGGGATACTGAGTTGGATGATCAGCCATGACCACATTGAATGGCGGTGCAGGCTCGAAGGGCCGAAGGGCCTACTCCTGCACCTATTTTCTATGTTCTATGTTTCTATTAAGTTCCCGTGTTTCTGAATTAATTATGTCACTCTCCATCCTAATGAAGAACTCAACCATATTAGGGTCACTCTTGCCGAAGGGGCCACGCACAACAAGACTGCTAACTAACCCTTCCTCATTACCCAGTCTAGAATAGCCTGCTCTCTCGTTGGTTCCTCTACATGTTGGTTTACAGGTAGGGGGGGGAGATGAGGCAGGGAGTGAGACAGGTGGTTAAAAAGTAACTCCAGTCTGATAATCTCAGTGTAAGAAGGAACTGCAGATGTTGGTTTAAACAAAAGACAGACACACAATTCTGGAGTAATTCAGCGGGTCAGGCCGCATCTCTGGATAGAAGGAGTGACTGATGTTTCGGGTCAGGACCCTCCATCAGACTGAGAGTCAGTGGAGAGGGAGTCACGGAGATAAGGGATCTCACTACCCGTGCACCGTGTTCGAGAGGCAAGAAAGAGATGACAGTGCAGATCAGTAGGTGACTCGGGAGCTGGTGCAGGGGGTGGGGGCTTCAGGCATAGAGTCATACAGCATGGAAACAGGTCCTCTGGCCCAACTTGTCCATGCCCATGCCCCACACACTCGTACTACCAGTCTGTGTTTGACTCAGATCCCTCCAAACCTGTCCGATCCATATACCTGTACACATGAATGTCTTCTTCTTCTTCTTCTTCTTCTAGCATGTGGCGTGCACAGCCTAAAGTTGTAGGACAACTTGTTCTGTTTGAACTTCTGTTTGTGCATGCCAGGTTGATTGCATTTGTTGAACCAGGGCAGGGCGGAAGGTTGCAATCTCCCACCCCACACATGAACGTTAAATGTTGCCATAGACTGTATGTTTGGAACTGATGTGTAACAATGCTGAGAGATATATTCTGCATTCTGGATATTCCACTTTACTCCACATATTGTCCTTGAGATTGACGTGATTGCAATAAGTTAATGACTAGGAGTAGAATGGGAGCATTCGGCCCAGCAAGTCTACTCCGTCAATCAATCATGGCTGATCTATCTCCCCCCCTACCCACCTTCTTCTGCCTTCTCCCCATAACCCCTGAAATCTGTGCTAATCTATCTCTGCCTTAAATATATCCACTGACATGTGGCCTCCACAGATTTCTGTGGCAAAGAATTCCACAGATTCACCACCCTCTGACATTTATTCTCATCTCATTCCTAAAAGTACATCCTTTAATTCTGAGGCTGTGCCCTCTGGTCCTAGACTCTCCCGCTAGTGGGAACATCCTCTGCACATCCACTTTATCCAAGCCTTTCACTATTCTGTATGTTTCAATGAGGTCCCCACTTATTCATCTAAACTCCAGCGGTAACAGGCCCAGCGTCGACAAACACTCACCATAGGCTCACCTACTCATTCCTGGGATCATTCTTGTAAACCTCCTCTGGACCCTCTCCAGAGCAAGCATATCCTTCCTCAGATATGCTGCCCACAATTGCTCACAATATTCCAAATGCTGCCTGACCAGCGCCTTATAGAGCATCAACATTATATTCCTGTTTTTGTACACAACCCCTCTTGACAAATTGCTAGCATTGAGGTTGCTTGTGTTACCGGATAATATAGCCTTATCTGATTATCTCGCATGCAAAGCAAAGCTTGACTCTGTACCTCGGTACATGGGCAGAGCATTAAATAGGAAAGGTGCATTCATTCTGATCGGATTCTGTAGGTTGCCCAATTGCCAGGTGAGGAACAGAAGAGGAACTGTGACAAGTCTCAGGTGATGCTTTGGTGTGTCATGAGCTCAGAAAATTATAGTCTAAATGATAAACTCTTTTACATCAGTGAGACCAAAGGTAGACTGGGCAATCCTTTTGCTGAACACCTTAGCTCAGTCTGCCTGGACCCACCTGATCTCCCGGTTGCTAAACAATTAAATTCTCCTTCCAATTCCCACACTGACCTTTCTGTCCAAGGTCTCCTCCGTTGTCAGGGTGAGGCTAAACACAAATTTGAGGAACCCAGTGGTATGAATATTGATTTCTCTAACTTCAAGTAACCCTTGCTTTCCTTCTCTCTCTATCCCTCCCCCACCCAAGTTGCACCAGCTTCACCCAACATGCAGCTAACAATGGCATGTTTCCTTTGTCATCATTACTTATTACATAAAGTTATGTATATTCATTGTTCTTCATCTCTCTAAATCATCATCTATATCTCTCTCTTTTCTTATCCTAACCAGCCTGAAGAAGGGTCTCAACCCGAAACGTCACCCATTCATTCTCTCCCAACTTCTGGAACATTTTTCCTGCATCTACCATAGAAACATAGAACATAGGTGCAGGAGGAGGCCATTCGGCCCTTTGAACCAGCACCGCCATTCATTGTGATCATGGCTGATCGTCCCCTATCAATAACCCATGCCTGCCTTCTCCCCAGAGTGGCAGGGAATTCCATAAATTCACAACTCTCTGGGTGAAAAGTTTTTTCTCACCTCAGTCTTAAATGACCTCCCCTTTATTCTAAAACTGTGGCCCCTGGTTCTGGACTCGCCCAACATTGGGAACATTTTTCCTGCATCTATCTTGTATCCTTTTATAATTTTATATGTTTCTATAAGATCCCCCTCATCCTTCTACTCGTGAATACAAGCCTAGTCATTTCAATCTTTCCTCTTATGACAGTCCCACCATCCCAGGGATCAATCTCGTTAACCTGCACTGCTCTGCCTCAATCTCAAGGGTGTCCTTCCTCAAATTAGGAGACCAAAACTGTACACAATACTCCAGATGTGGTCTCACCAGAGTGCGATACAGCTGCAGAAGAACCTCTTTACTCCCATACTGAAATCCTCTTGTTATGAAGGCCAACATTCCATTAGCTTTCTTCATTGCCTGCTGTACCTTTAAGCCAACTTTCAGTGACCGGTGTACAAGGACGCCCTTGTACCAGGTCCAATCCTCGAAGACTTTTGTATGTTTCTACAAGATCCCCTCTCATCCTTGTCAATTCCAGCGAATACAAGCCCAGTCGACCCACTCTTTCATCATATATCAGTCCCGGCATCCCGGGAATAAACCTGGTGAACCTACGCTGCACTCCCCAAAGAGCAAGAATGTCCTTCCTCAAATTAGGAGACCAAAATTGCACACAATACTCCTGGTGCGGTTTCACCAGGGCCCTGTTCAACTGCAGTTTGACCTTCTTGCTCCTAAACTGAAACTCTCAGACAAAGTATTGTGTAGAAGTCGGGAGGTCATCTTACAGTTGTATAAGACGTTGATGAAAGTACATTTATTGTATTGTGTTCAGTTTTGGTCACCGTGCAAATATGTTGTCAATCTGGAAAGAGAAGATTAACGAGGCTGTTGCTAGGATACAAGGGTCTGAGCTATAGAGGGACATAGTGCAGAATAGGATATTATTCCTTGGAGGGCAGGAGGTTGAGGAGTGAACTTATAGAGATGTACAAAATCATGAGAGGACTAGATCAGGTCAATTCACAGTTAGACGAGGGAATTAAATAACAAGTTAGATGAGGGAAGTATGTAAACGGCGATTTAGACGAGGGAATTAATTGTAACATCTCTACGTTTACGGATGACACATACTATAGCTATGTGGCAGTGTGAGCTGCGAGGAGGATGCTATGAGGCTGCAGGGTGACTTGGATAGGTTATCCACTTTAGTGGCAGGAACAGGAAGGCAGATTATTATCTGAATGGTCTCAGATTAGGACAAGCGGAGGTGCAACGAGACCGGGGTGTGTTTGCACATCAGTCACTGAAAGTAAGCATGCAGGGACAGCAGGCAGTGAAGAAAGCCAGTGGCATGTTGGCATTCATTGCGTGAGGATTTGAGTTTAGAAACAAGGAGGTCCTACGGCATTTGTACAGGGTCCTGGTGAGACCGCACCTGAAGTATTGTGTGCAATTTCGGTCTATCCCCACACTCCTTCAACTCGCTCTCCCCAGGATCAGGGGGTGTGGAGAGAAGGCAGGTACGGGATACTGAGTTGGATGATTAGCCATGATCACATTGAATGGCAGTGCAGGCTCGAAGGGCCGAATGGCCTACTCCTGCACCTGATTTCTATGTTTCTATGTTTCTATCCCCAAACTCCTCTCCCTCTCTCCCCACTCCCCTCTCTATCCCCCCACTCCCCCACCTCCCCTGCTGTTCAACAGAGCCAGAATTGGTCTCCTTGTCCCGGCCGCTGCTGCAATGTTCCCCCGAGGGGCCGTCACCCCAATAGTATGCAGAAGGCAGTGCTTGTAGCAGAGGGGGAGAGCCACCGAGAGTCCTGCACTACCCATTGCCTCTCCATACTGATTATCCATAATCAGTAACCCGTGCCTGCCATCTCCCCATACCCCTTGATTCTGCTAGCCCCAAGAGCTCTATCTAACTATTTTAAATGCATCCAGTGAATTGGCCTCTGCTGCTTTCTGTGGCAGAGAATTCCACAAATTCACAACTCTGTGTGTGAAGTTTTTTCTCATCTCCGTCTTAACCGCATGAACCTACGCTGATCTGCCTAAATAGCAAGGATGTCTTTCTTCAAATTAGGGGACCAAATTTCACAAAATATTCCAGGTGTGGCCATACCAGGGCCCTGCACAACTGCAGAAGGACCTCTTTGTTCCTATACTTAAATCCTCTTGTTATGAAGGCCAGCATTTCATTGGCTATCTTCACTGCCTGTTGTACCCGCATATTTACTTTCTGTGACTGTTGCACAAGGACATCCAGGTCTTGTTGCACTTCCCTACGTCCCCCGGTTCTGGTCTGCCCCAACAAAGGGAACAGGTTTCCTGCCTCTAGCGTGTCCAAACCCTTAAGAATCTTATATGTTTCAATAAGATTCCCTCTCATCCTTCTACATGCCAGAGTGTACAAGCCCAGCCGCTCCATTCTCTCAGCCTGTGATAAGTTCCACCATCCTTATGAATCTACGCTGGGCTCCCTCAACAACCCCTGATTTCTGTACTAATCAAGAATCTTTCTAGCTATGCCTTACATATATCCACTATCTCAGCCTCCACAGCCTTCTGTGGCAAAGAATTCCACAGATTCACCTCCCTCTGACTGAAGAAATTGCTCCTCATCTCCTTCCAACAAGTACATCCTTTAATTCTGAGGCTATGTCCTCTAGTCCTCGACTCAACCACTAGTGGAAACATCTTCCTTCAGTAGCGCCTTGGCTACTGTTGTGGCATCACCGGGGTGAGAGGAAAAGGCTTCTACCCATCTGCAAAACAAGTCTACAATTACCAACACGTACTTTTTACTCATACATTCAGGCATTTTATAAATCGATTTGCATTTAAACAAAAGTTTGCCATGGTTGGGATTGTTAAAGAGGCCGTACTCTGGCAGTTTTACCCATGTTATACTTCTGGCATGTCATCCACTTCGTAGTAACTCTATCGGTAACATCAGCAAAACTCAGCCCTTACCAGATGGCTTGAATAATACCATTCATCGCCCCTGTGGCAGCATGCGTGAAGTGATGACACACATGTGCCAACCATGGTAGCAATTGCTTTGGGGCAACTGTGGAGACCCATAGGAGACCCAAAGATCACTTGGCAATTGGAAATATTTTGCATCTATCCACAATTGGCTCTCAGAAACATCGGCAGCAGCTTGTATTTCTTTTATTTCATTAATAGAGGGCCCTGGGGAATCATAATTTCCCAGACACCGTGGGATTCCAGTTTTAATTTTGAGGGTGCCTGCTGCTCGGGCTGCTACATCAGCTCGGGCATTGCCTGAGGAGATGCCAACCTGTCCCTTAGTGTGTGCGGAACATTTCACTACTGCACCAGCTGCGGGCAATTGAATAGCTTTCATAGAAACATAGGAGCAGGAGGAGGCCATTCGGCCCTTCGAGCCATATCAGCCATTCATTGTGATCATGGCTGATCATCCCCTATCAAAAACCCGTGCCTGCCATCTCCCCATATTCCTTGACTCCACTAGCCCCCAGAGCTCTATCTAACTCTCTCTCTTTCAACAGGTTATGGATCATTATCTCGTGTCTTATAGGGGTACCGGAAGATGCTAAAAAACCGTGGGCTTCCCATAATTTGCCAAATCATGAACAACTCCGAAGGCATAGCGGGAATCTGTGTAAATGTTAACAGTGTTAGCTTTGGCTAGAATACATGCACGGATTAGGGCAAAGAGATCAGCAAGTTGAGCAGAACAGTTGGAAACATAGAAACATAGACAATAGGTGCAGGAGTAGGCCATTCGGCCCTTCAAGCCTGCACTGCCATTCAATATGATCATGGCTGATCATCCAACTCAGTATCCCGTACCTGCCTTCTCCCCATACCCCCTGATCTCTTTAGCCACAAGGGCCACATCTAACTCCCTCTTAAATATAGCCAATGAACTGGCCTCAACTACCCTCTGTGGCAGAGAATTCCAGAGACTCACCACTCTCTGTGTGAAAAATGATTTTCTCATCTCAGTCCTACACGACTCCCCCCTTATCCTTAAACTGTGACCCCTTGTTCTAGACTTCCCCAACATCGGGAACAATCTTCCTGCATCTAGCCTGTCCAACCCCTTAAGAATTTAGTAAGTCTCTATAAGATCCCCCCTCAATCTTCTAAATTCCAGCGAGTACAAGCTGAGTCCATCCAGTCTTTCTTCATATGGAAGTCCTGCCATCCCAGGAATCAATCTGGTGAACCTTCTCTGTACCCCCTCTATGGCAAGAATGTATTTCCTTAGATTGGGAGACCAAAACTGTACACAATACTCCAGGCGTGGTCCCACCAAGGCCCTGTACAACTGCAGTAGAACCTCCTTGCTCTTGTACTCAAAACCTTTTGCTATGAATGCCAACATACCATTCACTTTCTTCACTGCCTGCTGCACCTGCATGCCTACTTTCAATGACTGGTGTACCATGACACCCTGGTCTCGTTGCATCTCCCCTTTTCCTAAACGGCCACCATTCAGATAATAAGACAATGTTGCAGATTTAAGTGTGTAGCTGGAGGTGGGAAGGGAGCCAGCAGTCAGGCGCTCTGGTCCATCAACGTAAAATTCATATTCTGGATTTGTGAGCAGATGATCTACAAGGTCCGTTGAAGGTGTGATGGTGAGTCTAGTAACAAGATTGCAGCAAAAAGGTCCTTCTGCATTTGTACAGGGCCCAGGTGAGACCTAGATAGGGCTCTTAAGGATAGCGGAGTCAGGAGATATGGGGAGAAGGCAGGAACGGGGTATTGATTGGGGATGATCAGTGAATGGTGGTACTGGCTCGAAGGGACGAATGGCCTACTCCTGCACCTATTGTCTATTGTCTATTGGCTTCTCCACCTCCACTCCATCATAGCCTTTCACTATTCTGTACATTTCAATGAGGTCTCGCCTCATTCTTTTAAACTCCAGCGAGTACAGGTGCAGTGTCGACAATCACTCATCATAGGCTCACCTACTCATTCCTGGGATCGTTCTTGTAAACCTCCTCTGGACCCTCTCCAGAGCCAGCATATCCATCCAGATATGGTGCCCAAAATTGCTCAAATAGTGATGGGGACTGCTGTTTATGCGGCCATGGGCGAGACTACAGTACGGTGTGTTAACCATATAACAATTACAGCACGGAAACAAGCCCTCTCGGCCCTTCCAGTCCGTGCCGGCCATTTATTTTCCCCTAGTCCCATCTA
Organism: Raja brachyura; assembly: GCA_963514005.1. The sequence goes on from CAUPSL010000095.1 coordinate 22,430, forward strand.
CCTGCACTCAGACCATACCCCTCCATTCCCTTCCCGCCAAATATACCTATCCACTTTACTTTTAAATGTTAAAATCGATCCTGCCTCCACCACTTCTGCTGGAAGCTCATTCCAAACAGCCACCACTCTCTGAGTAAAGAAGTTCCCCCTCATGTTCCTAAACTTCTGTCCCTTCATTCTCATGCCATGCCCTCTTGTTTGAATCTTCCCTACCCTCAATGGGAAAAGCTTATCCACGTCAACTCTGTCTATCCCTTTCATCATTTTAAAGACCTCAATCAAGTCCCCCCTTAACTTTCTGCGCTCCAAAGAATAAAGACCCAACTTGTTCAACCTTTCTCTGTAACTTAGTTGCTGGAACCCAGGCAACATTCTAGTAAATCTCCCCTGTACTCTCTCTATTTTGTTGACATCCTTCCTATAATTAGGCGAACAAAATTGTACACCATACTCCAGAATTGGTCTTACCAATATCTTGTACAATTTTAACATTACTTCCCTACTCCTATATTCAATGCTCTGATTTATAAAGGCCAGCACACCAAAAGCTTTATTTACCACCCTATCTACATGCGATTCCACCTTCGGGGAACTATGCACAGTTATTCCTAGATCCCTCTGTTCCACAGAATTCCTCAATTCCTTACCATTTACCATGTACATCCTAGTTTGATTTGTCTTGCCAAGATGTAGCACCTCACACTTATCAGCATTAAACTCCATCTGCCATCTTTCAGCCCACTTTTCCAAATGGCCCAAATCTCTCTGTAGACTTTGAAAATCTACTTCATTATCCACAACACCACCTATCTTAGTATCATCTGCATACTTACTTATCCAATTTTCCACCCCATCATCTAGATCATTGATGTACATGACAAACAACAGTGGACCCAACACAGATCCCTGAGGCACCCCACTGGTCACCGGCTTCCAACCTGACAAACAGCCATCCACCATTACTCTCTGACATCTCCCATTCAGCCACTGTTGAATCCATCTTGCTACTCCGCCATTATCACCCAAAGAATGAACCTTCTTAACCAACCTTCCCTGGGGAACCTTGTCAAAGGCCTTACTGAAATCCATATAAGCAACATCCACCCCACTGGTCACCGGCCTCCAACCTGACAAACAGCCATCCACCATTACTCTCTAGCATCTCCCATTCAGCCACTGTTACTTATCCACTTTTCCACCCCATCATCTAGATCATTGATGTACATGTCAAACAACAGTGGACCCAACACAGATCCCTGAGGCACCCCACTGGTCACCGGCTTCCAACCGGTGACCAGTTAACAAATTAATATATCTGTAGGAACCCTTTGGATTTACTTTCACCTTTCTTGCCAAAGCAACCTCATATCTTCTTTTAGCCTTCCTAATTTCTTTCTTAAGATTCCTTTTACACTCTTTATACTCCTCTAGCACCTCATTTACTCCATGCCTCCTATAATTATTGTAGATATCTCTCTTTTTTCGAAACAAGTGTCCAATTTCCCTTGAAAACCATGGCTCTTTCCAATTTTTACTATTTCCTTTCAACCGAACAGGGACATAAAGATTCTGTACTCTTACAATTTCCCCTTTAAATGTCCTCCATTTTCTCTTCTACATCCTTCCCATCAAACAAAATGTCCCAATTCACTCCTTTTAAATCATTACGCATTCCCTCAAAGTTAGCCTTTCTCCAATCAAAAATCTCAACCCTGGGTCAAGTTCTGACTCTCTCCATAATTATATTGAAACTAATGGTATTGTGATCACTGGACCCAAAGTGCTCACCAACGCATACCTCCGTCACCTGACCTGCCTCATTTCCTAACAGGAGGTCCAGCACTGCCCCTTCTCTGGTCGATATCTCTATGTATTGCTGTAAAAAAATATCCTGCACACATTTTACAAACTCCAAATCATCCAGCCCATTTACAGAATGTGTTTCCCAGTCTATTTTTGGAAAATTGATATCTCCCACAATCACTACCTTGTGCTTACTACTAATATCTGCTATCTCGGTACATATTTGCTCTTCCAATTCTCGCTCCCCATTTGGCGGTCTATAATACACCCCTAAAAGTGTTGCTACACCGTTCCCACTTCTCAGTTCCACCCAAATAGCCTCCCTAGACGAGCCCTCTAATCTATCCTGCCAAAGCACTGCTGTAATATCTTCTCTGACAAGCAATGCAACCCCTCCACCTCTGGTCCCTCCAATTCTATCACACCTGAAGCAACAAAATCCTGGAATATTTAGTTTCCAATCACAGCCCTCCTGCAACCATGTTTCACTGATTGCCACAACATCATTTTTCCAGGTGTCAATCCAGGCTCTAAGATCATCCCCTTTCTTACAATGTTCCTAGCATTGAAATATACACATTTTAGAAACCCCCCATCCCTTATTCTCTGTTGATTATCTTTTTCCTCTTTCTCGCCTACATTTTGGGTTTGAGTGCTTCCCTTCTCTGCCTCTTGCCCCACACCCTGTCCCCTAGCCCCCTCTACCTGAGTCCTTCCCCCCAGCCTTTCTGGTTTAAAGTCTCCCCAGTAGCCTTTGCAAATCTCCCTGCCAGGATATTGGTCCCCCTCAGATTCAAGTGCAACCCGTCCTTTTTGCCAAAAGAGGTCCCAGTGATCAAGAAACTTGAATCCCTGCCCACTGCACCAGCCCCTCAGCCACGCATTTATCCTCCACCTCATTCCATTCCTACTCTCACTGTCACGTGGCACAGGCAGTAATCCTGAAATTGTTACTCTTTTGGTCCTTCTCCTTAACTTTCCCCCAAACTCCCTAAATTCTCCTTTCAGGACCTCTTCTCTTTTTCTGCCTATGTCATTGGTACCAATGTGTACCACAACATTAGGCTCCTCTCCCTCCCCTTTCAGAATCTTTTGGACACGTTCCGACACATCCGAGACCCTGGCACCAGGGAGGCAAACTACCATCCGGGTCTCCCGACTGCGTCCACAGAATCGCCAATCTGACCCCTAACTATGGAGTCCCCTATTACAATTGCCCTCCTCTTTTTGCAACCCTTCTGAGCATCAGGGCCGGTCTCTGTGCCGGAGGCCCGGCCGCTGTTGCTGCCCCCAGGTAGGCTGTCCCCTCCAATCGTACTCAAACACAAGTACCTCTTTTCCAGGTGTACAGACACCTGGGTACTCTCTAGTCCCTGCCTCTGCCCCTTGTCCTTCCTAACTGTGACCCACTTGTCTGCCTCCCGTGGTCTGGGAGTGATCACCTCCCTGTAACTCCTGTCTATGACCTCCTCACTCTTCCTGAACAGACGGAGGTCATCGAGCTGCTGCTGCAGGTTCCTAACACAGTCCTTTAGGAGCCCCATCTCGACACACCTGGTGCAGATGTGGACGTCTGGAGGGCTATCAGCTTCCCTGACCTCCCACATCTGACATCCACAACAGTACACTGCCCTGGCCTTCATACTCCCCCCTTACACAGGATACAATATCAACACAATACAAAATACACTACAAACTGCTGGAATCTGACTGCCAATCAGCTGCTTACCCTAGTCCACTTCCCACCAAGCAGCGGCTTCCTCAAAAAAAACCCCAAAATACACTTCTCCAAATGGAAGGTTATGGATTTTGGTAAAAAACAAGCCCCGCGCTGGATTTTAAACCTTACCGGTCGGGTGTTGCTCCTCCCCCTCCTTCTCTTCCAACGCCGCCAGTGTTGCCTATCTGGTGCCAGATCTGAGCGGGCACAGGACATTGGGTACTTTTCATAATGGCAGCCAGTGACTAACGAAGTGCCGCAAGGCTCAAGAGATATTAATAATGTAGACAAAGGAATTAAATGTAACATCTTCAAGTTTGTGGATGACACAAAGCTGGGTGGCAGTGTGTGCTGCAAGGAGGATGCTATGAGGCTGCAGGTTGAATTGGGTTGGTTGGCTAAGATACATGGAAGATTCAGTATAATGTGGATAAATGTGAGGTGATCCACTTTGTTGGTAAGAACAAGAAGGCAGATACAGCGAAGAAAGCTAATGGCATGCTGGCCTTCAGAACAAGAGGATTTCAGTATAGGAGCAAGCAGATCCAACTGCAGTTGTTCAGGGCACTGGTGAGACCACACCTGGAGTATTGTGTGCAGTTTTGGTCTCCCTAATTTGAGGAAAGACATTATTGCTACAGTGGGAACGCAGCGTGGATTAACCAGGTTAATTCCCGGGATGGCGCGACTGACATATAACCATATAACAATTACAGCACGGAAACAGGCGTTCTCGCCCCTTCCAGTCCATGCTGACCATTTATTTTCCCCTAGTCCCATCTACCTGCACTCAGACCATACCCCTCCATTCCCTTCCCATCCAAATACCTATCCACTTTACTTTTAAATGTTAAAATCGATCCTGCCTCCACCACGTCTGCTGGAAGATCATTCCACACAGCAACCACTCTCTGAGTAAAGAAGTTCCCCCTCATGTTACCCCTAAACTTCTGTCCCTTAATTCTCATGTCATGCCCTCTTGTTTGAATCTTCTCTACCCTCAATGAGAAAAGCTTATCCACGTCAACTCTGTCTATCCCTTTCATCATTTTAAAGACTTCAATCAAGTCTCCCCTTAACCTTCTGCCTTCCAAAGAATTAAGTCCTAACTTGTTCAACCTTTCTCTGTAACTTAGTTGCTGGAACCCAGGCAACATTCTACTAAATCTCCTCTGTACTCTCTCTATTTTGTTGACATCCTTCCTATAATTAGGCGACCAAAATTGTACACCATACTCCAGAATTGGTCTTACCAATGCCTTGTACAATTTTAACATTACTTCCCTACTCCTATATTCAATGCTCTGATTTATAAAGGCCAGCACACCAAAAGCTTTCTTTACCACCCTATCTACATGCGATTCCACCTTCAGGGAACTATGCACAGTTATTCCTAGATCCCTCTGTTCCAAAGCATTCCTCAATTCCCTACCATTTACCATGTACGTCCTATTTTGATTTGTCCTGCCAAGATGTAGCACCTCACACTTATCAGCATTAAACTCCATCTTTCAGCCCACTTTTCCAAATGTCCCAAATCTCTCTGTAGACTTTGAAAATCTACTTCATTATCCTCAGCACCACCTATCTTAGTATCATCTGCATACTTACTTATCCAATTTTCCACCCCTTCATCTAGATCATTGATGTACATGACAAACAACAGTGGACCCAACACAGATCCCTGAGGCACCCCACTGGTCACCGGCTTCCAACCGGAGAAACAGCCATCCACCATTACTCTCTGGCTTCTCCCATTCAGCCACTGTTGAATCCATCTTGCTACTCCGCCATTAACACCCAAAGATTGAACCTTCTTAACCAACCTTCCATGGGGAACCTTGTCAAAGGCCTTTACTGAAATCCATATAGACAACATCCACTGCTTTACCCTCATCAATTTCCCTAGTAACCTCTTCAAAAAATTCAAGAAGTTTTGTCAAACATGACCTTCCAGGCACAAATCCATGTTGACTGTTCTTGATCAGACCCTGTTTATCCAGATGCTTATATATATTATCTCTAAGTATCCTTTCCATTAATTTGCCCACCACTGACGTTAAACTAACAAGTCTATAATTGCTAGGTTTATTCTTTGAACCCTTTTTAAGCAAAGGAACAGCATGCGCAGTACGCCAATCCTCCGGCACTATTCCCGTTTCTAATGACATTTGAAATATTTCTGTCATAGCCCCGGCTATTTCTACACTAACTTCCCTCAATGTCCAAGGGAATATCCTGTCAGGACCTGGAGACTTATCTATGATGAGAGAATTGATCGACTGGGCTTGAATTCACTGGGATTTTGCCACAGAAGGCTGGGAAGGCCAATTCACTGGACGTTTTCAAGAGAGTGTTAGATTTAGTTCTTAGGCCCAATGGAATCAAGAGAAATGGGGAGAAAGCAAGAACGGGGTACTGATTTTGGATGATCAGCCAAGGCGGTGAATGGCAGTGCTGGCTCAGGGGCCGATTGCCTTGTCCTGCGCCTATTTTCTATGTTTCTATGTTTCTAATGTTAAAGGGGGAGGTGAGCAACCAGAGCTCACAGTCCATATTACTAGCAATGACACAGGTAGGGAGGGAGATGAGGCAGGGAGTGAGACAGGTGATTAAAAAATAACTCCAGTCTTGTAATCTCACTTTGTGTAAGAAGGAACTGCAGATGCTGGTTTAAACTGAAGGTCGAAACGGGTCTGGCAGCGGTTCTGGCAGCATCTCTGGATAGAAGGAGTGGCTGATGTTTTGGGTCAGGACCCTCCTTCAGATTGAGAGTCAGGGGAGAGGGAGTCACGGAGATAAGGGATCTCACTACCCGTGCACCGTGTTCGAGAGGCAAGAAAGAAATGACAATGCAGTTGAGTAGGTGACTCAGGAGCTGGTGCAGGGGGTGGGGGCTTCAGGCATAGAGTCATACAGCATGGAAACAGGCCCTCTGGCCCAACTTGTCCATGCCCATGCCCCATACACTCGTACTACCAGCCTGTGTTTGACCCATATCCCTGTAAACATGTCCTTTCCATGTACCTGTACACATGAATGTTCAATGTTATCGTAGACTTTGTCTTTGGAACTGATGTGTTACAATGCTGGGAGATATATTCTACACTCTGTATCTTACACTTTGCTCCATCTGTTGTACTCCAGTTTGCCTTGATTGTGTTTATGTTCAGTATATCCTTATCTGATTATATAGCATGCAAAACAAAGCTTGACTCTGTACCTCGGTACATGGGCAGAGCATTAAATAGGAAAGGTGCATTCATTCTGATGGGATTCTGGAGGTTGCCCAATAGCCAGCTGAGGAACAGCAGAGGAACTGTGACAAGTCTCAGGTGATGCTTTGCTATGTCATGAGCTCAGTAAATGGTAGAGTCGTTGAGAGTGTTGCACAATAAAGCACAGTTGTACGACAGGAAGGTGACATCAGATACACATGTACTGAGATGGACAAGGGCTGATTAGGGATAGTCAGCACAGATTTGTACGTGGGAGATCGTGTCTCACGAACCTGATTGAGCGTCTTGAAGATGTCACTGAAAACGTTGATGATGACAGAGCTGTCGACATTGTATATGTGGATTTGAGCAACGGTATTTTACAAACATCCACATGGTAGGCTGCTCTGGAAGGTAAGATTGCAAGGGATCCAAGGAGAGATACCTGAATGGATAGAAACCTGGCTTCATGGAAGGAAGCAGAGGGTGATGGTGGAAGGTTGTTTTTCAGACGGGAGGCCTGTGACTAGCGGTGACAACGTACAAGGCATGGGCAGCAAATTTGCAGCTGACACTACACTGAGTGGCATTGTAGATACTGAAAATGTTTGTGAGAAATTGCAGCAAGATCTTGATCGGTTGGGCAGGTGGGCTGAGGAACGGCTGATGGAGTTTAATACACAGAAATGTCAGGTGTTGCAGTTTGTGAAGTTTAATAAGGGCAGCACCTACACAGTGAATGGTTGGGCTCTTGGAAGTGCTGTGGAGCAGAGGGATCTACAAGGGCAGTTACATACTTCCTTGCAATGGCATGATGGGTAGATATGGTGATTAAAAATGTATTTGGCACATGGGCCTGCATCAGAGTATTGTGTAGAAGTTGGGAGGGCATGTTACAGATGTATATGACGTTGATGAGAAGACAGTTAGAGTATTGTGTTCAGTGTTGGTCACCGTGTTATAGGAAATATGTTGTCAAGCTGGAAAAGGTGCAGATAAGATTTACAAGGCTGTTGCCAGGATACGAGGTGCTGAGCTATAGAGGGAGATTGGGCAGGCTAGGTCATTATTCCTTGTAGCGCAGTCACAGGACGAAAAATAAATATTTCCTCTCCTCCCCTCTCCTTCCCTCCTCTCTCCACTCCTCTTCTCCCCTCATCTCTCTTCTCAACTCCCCCCCTCTCCTCCCCTTCCCTCTCCTCCCCTCTCCTCCCCTTCCCTCCCCTTTCCTCTCCTCGTTTCTCTTCCCCTCTACACCCCTCTCCTCCCCTTCCCTCTCCTCCCCTCTCCTCCCCTTCCCTCTCCTCGCCTCCCCTCCCCTTTCCTCTCCTCGTCTCTCTTCCCCTCTACACCCCTCTCCTCCCCTTTCCTCTCCTACCCTCCCCTCTCCTCCCTTCTCCTCTCCTCCCTTCTCCTCTCCTCTCCTTCCCTCCCCTCTCTGCTCCTATAAAACCAGCCATAACACATTTTAGCAGCAACTTTATTCAAGGTGTCAACAGCACAGAAAATTCTCATCGTGGTTTTTGGAATCTGTCAAGGAGTTCAAGGTAAATTCCCCCCTGCCCCTCTCTCTCTCCCCCACTCTCCCCTCCCCGTCTCTCTGCCCCTCTCTCTCTCCCCCACTCTCCCCTCTCCGTCTCTCTGCCCCTCTCTCCATCTCTCTCTCTCTCTCTCTCTCTCTCTCTCTCACTGTGGCGGTCAAGTGGCGGCGTTGCCATGCAGCTGCGGCTCTCCTGCAGTCTGTTTGTCTTTTCTTTTTTAATTTTTTTTTGTCCCGTTGTTACAGTTTATTTCGGTTTATTTTAGTTGTGTATGTGTGGGGCGGGGGGGGGGGGGGGGGTTGGAGAAACATGTTTTTTGACTCTTCCTTCGAGGGGATGCGACCTTTCTTGCCGTATCCCCCTTCTCCGTCTCCGTCTGCGCTGAGGTCAATAGGGAGGTTGCACGGCAGTGGGGTCACGACCCATGACCCGTACTGTTGCTACGCTACGCCAAGTGGAGTACAAGCGATGAACTGCACTGTCCAATGTTTCCAGGGTAGCGGGCCCTTTAAATCCCGAACGCCGAAATGGTCAATATTTGCGCTGTAAATAATTATGGAAATCAGGACAAGTGTGAGAGACATTTATCCTACTTCAGAATTCCAAAAGTGAGGAGAAATGACGGTAGATAGAAGCGAGAGCTGGATGGACAACAGCCAGAGTGCTTGGCGAACATTGGCCGTTTGCTCACTGCATTTCATCAACTAAGACATTATTTGTGTTTTTCCTGATTCCTTTGGCCTCTAAAAAGTTCCAGAAGTGATAAATCTGGCTGTAAAATGTTTAAATCGCCCATGGTTCTCAAGTGGGCTTTTACATACAAAAGTTAGAAACATCGCCTCTGAAGCAAATTTTACAGCCAGATTTATCACTTCTGCGACTTTTTAGATACCAAAGGAATCAAGAAAAACCACAAATCATGCCTTACTGTTGATGAAATGCAGTGAGCAAACGCGATCATTCCCAATATTTTCAATTCCGATATCTGCACGGCCAATGTTCTCCAAGCACTTTAGCTGTTGTTGTCCCTTCAGCTCTCGCTTCTCTTTACCTTCATTTCGCTTCACTTTTGGAATTCTGAAGTTGGGTAAACGTCTCTCACGCTTACCCCGACTCCCACAATTTTTTACAGCGCAGAAAATTCAACATTTTGGTGTTTTTAACAATAACATGTATCGGAAGTTACGGATGTCCTCCAGATGGATTGAGCGGCTCCCTGCGTCAAGTTCTATGACCCAGTGACCTTACGTGCAACCCCCCTACAGCGGAGCTGGCGGCCTCCAACTAGGGCCGACCTCGAGGCTGCAGAGGCAGAACCAGGACTTACCAGTGCGAGGCTGCCCGACTTCAGGGCTGTGGTGGCGGTGGTGGTGGCGGCCCGACTTCGGAGCCGTGGTGGCGTTGCGGTGGCGGCCCGACTTCGGAGGCCCAGCCGCGGGCCCAGTGGATGACATCATCGTTGGGAGCTCGCAGGTCACAGGTTAGTGACCTGTTTTTCCGGAGCTCCCGCAACAACAGCTTCGTCCGCTGGACTGGAGGGCGGCAGCTTCGACCGCCGCGGGCCGCGGAGTTTGAACCGGCCCGTTCGCGGAGCTCGGATTCAGCCGTGGGACATACTTACCATCACCCGGCGGGGTCACAACATCGGAGGCCTGGATCGCCTCAACGCAGAGGGAGAGCAAGGAGGGGAGAGACAAGGACTTTGGGACTTTTTGCCTTCCATCACAGTGAGGAGGTGCCTGGTGGACTCACTGTGGTGGATGTTAAACTGTGCTGAGTGTGTGTTTTTGTTATTTATTCTATGTAATGACTGCAGGCTAAACCATTTTGTTGTACTGAAAAGTGCAATGACAATAAAATTGAATCTGAATCTGATTATTCTGACTTACCCCCCCCCCCCCCCCCCCCTCCCTCTCTCTCTCTCTCTCTCTCTCTCCTATCTATGATTCAATAAACCACTATGAATCACGTAACAGTATAAGTTCTTTATTGGTCGTCATTACAGAGGTAACTCAAAGTGCTTTCATCTCCATGTCCAATTCCAACTAACTAACGTCCGCTAGACGTGACAGTTTAAATGGTTACTAACATAGATCACTCTCTCTCTCCCCCCTCTCTCTCCCCTTCTCTCTCTCACCCACTCTCCCCTTCCCGTCTCTCTGCCCCTCTCTCTTTCTCTGTCACCACTCTCTCTCCACCCACTCTCTACCCCCCTCTCTCTTTCCCCCCTTTCTCTCTCCCTCTTTCTCCCCCTCTCTCTCCCCACAGATGATCCTGACATTCAACGGCTGATCGAAGTTCTAGAAGGATCTGCGGCCGTTTCCCCTTCAGACCCACGAGTTTCCAACTCCCTACGCCTCGCCTTTCTTCAGCAACATCGAGCGGGAACTCCCCCAGCCATTGATTGATGAGGCCTCAAAAAATGGTGAGAGAAGGAGATGGGCGCGGAGAAGATTTACGGGCATGTTGCCGGGAGTCGAGGGTCCTGAGTGACAGGGAGAGGTTGGAGCACAGGATCTGGGTCTCTATTCCTTGGAGCGCAGGAGGATGAGCGGTTATATTATAGAGGTGTACAAACCAGGGGAATAGATCGATTAGACGCACAGAGTCTCTTGCCCAGTGTAGGGGAATTGAGGACAGACCACACGGGTTTAAGGTGAAAGAGAGACAGAGAGAGAGACAGAGAGAGAGAGAGACGGAGAGGGAGACGGAGAAGGAGAGGGAGAGGGAGAGGGAGAGCGAGAGATGAAAGATTGAATAGGAACCTGTGGGACAACTTTTCCACAGAGAGGGTGGTGGACGTGTAGAACGAGCTGCCGGAGGAGGTAGTTAGAAACATAGAAAATAGGTGCAGCAGTAGGCCATTCGGCCCTTCGAGCCTGCACCGCCATTCAATATGATCATGGCTGATCATCCAACTCAGTATCCCGTACCTGCCTTCTCTCCATACCCCCGGATCCCTTTAGCCACAAAGGCCACATCTAACTCCCTCTTCAAAATAGCCAATGAACTGGCCTCAACTACCTTCTGTGGCAGAGAATTTTAGAGACTCACCACTCTCTGTGTGAAAAATGTTTTCCTCATCTCAGTCCTAAAGGAATTCCCTCTTATTCTTAGACTGTGACCCCTTGTTCTGGACTTCCCCAACATCGGAAACAATCTTCCTGCATCTAGCCTGTCCAACCCCTTAAGAATTTTGTAACTTTACATAAAATCCCCCCTCAGTCTTCTAAATTCTAGTGAGTACAAGCCAAGTCTATCCAGTCTTCCCTCAAATGAACGTCCTGACATCCCAGGAATCAGTCAGGTGAACCTTCTCTGTACCCCCTCTATGGCAAGGATGTATTTTCTCAGATTTGGAGACCAAAAGTGTACGCAATACTCCAGGTGTGGTCTGACCAAAACCCTGTACAGCTGCAGTAGAACCTCCCTGCTCCTATACTCATATCCTTTCGCTATGAATGCTAACATACCATTTGCTTTCTTCACTGCCTGCTGCACCTGCATGCCTACTTTCAATGATTGGTGTACCATGACACCCAGGTCTCGTTGCATCTCCCCTTTTCCTAATTTCCCACCATTCAGATAATAGTCGACCCTCCTGTTTTTGCCACCAAAGTGGATAATCTCACATTTATCCTCATTATACTGCATCTGCCATGCATTTGCCTACTCACCCAGCCTATCCAAGTCACCTTGCAGCTTAGTGTCATCCGCAAACTTGGAGATGTTGCATTCAATTCCCTCATCCAAATCATTAAAATATATTGTAAATAGCTGGGGTCCCAGCACTGAGCCTTTCGGTACCCCACTAGTCACTGCCTGCCATTCTGAAAAGGACCCGTTTACTCCTACCCTTTGCTTCCTGTCTGCCAGCCAGTTCTCTATCCACATCAATACTGAACCCCCAATACCGTGTGCTTTAAGTTTGTATACTAATCTCTTATATGGGACCTTGTCGAAAGCCTTCTGAAAGTCTAGATATAACACATCCACTGGTTCTCCCTTATCCACTCTGCTAGTTACATCCTCGAAAAATTCTATTGTTAGACTAACTGGTCTATAGTTCCCCATTTTCTCTCTCCCTCCTTTTTTAAAAAGTGGGGTTACGTTTGCTACCCTCCAATCCTCAGAACTACTCCAGAATCTAAGGAGTTTTGAAAAATTATCACTAATGCATCCACTATTTCTGTGGCTACTTCCTTGTGTACTCTGGGATGCAGAATATCTGGCCCTGGGGATTTATCGGCCTTTAATCCATTCAATTTACCCAACACCACTTCCCGGCTAACCTGGATTTCACTCAGTTCCTCCATCTTATTTGACCCCCAGACCCCTGCTATTTCCGACAGATTATTTATGTCTTCCTTAGTGAAAAGAGAACCAAAGCAGTTATTCAATTGGTCTGCCATTTCCCTGTTCCCCATGATCAATTCACCTGTTTCTGACTGCAAGGGACATACATTTGTTTTAACTAATCTCTTTCTCTTCTAGTTGAGGCAGGGACTATCACAACACTTGGACAGGTACATGGACAGGTTTGGAGGGATATGGGCCAAACGCAGTCAGGAGGTGGGGCTAGAGTAGATGGAGCATGTTGGTCGGGTTGGGACTAGTGTGGATGGGACATGTTGGTCGGGGTGGGACTAGTGTGGATCGAGCAAGTTGGGCGGGGTGGGACTAGTGTAGATGGAGAATGTTGGTCGGGTTGGGACTAGTGTGGATGGGACATGTTGGTCGGGGTGGGACTAGTGTGGATCGAGCAAGTTGGGCGGGGTGGGACTAGTGTAGATGGGGCATGTTGGTCGGGGTGGGACTAGTGTAGATGGGGCATGTTGGTCGGGGTGGGACTAGTGTAGATGGGGCATGTTGCACTTTCGGTCTCTAAATTTGAGGAAGGACATTCTTGCTATTGAGGGAGCCCAGCATAGCATCACCAGGTTAATTCCCAGGATGGCGGGACTGCATATGCTGAGAGAATGGAGCGACTGGGCTTGTATACTCTGGAGTTTAGAAGGATGAGAGGGGATCTTAATTAATCATATAAGATTATTAAAGGTTTGGACACGCTGGAGGCAGGAAACATGTTCCCGATGTTGGGGGAGTCCAGAAGCAGGGGCCACACACAGTTTACGAATAAGGGGTTGGCCATTTAGAACGGTTTTTAACCCAGAGAGTTGTGAGTCTGTGGAATTCTCTGCCTGAGAGGGCGATGGAGGCAGGTTCTCTGGATATTTTAGAGAGAGAGCTAGATAGGGCTCTTAAAGATAGTGGTCAGGGGATATGGGGGGTACTGATTGGGGATGATCAGCCATGATCACGGTGAATTGCAGTGCTGGCTGGAAGGGCCGAATGGCCTACTCCTGCACTTGACCAGTCTGAAGAAGGGTCTCGACCCGAAACGTTGCCTATCTCCTTCGCTCCTTAGATGCTGCTGCACCCGCTGAGTTTCTCCAGCTTTTTGTGTAACCCTCGATTCTCCAGCATCTGCAGTTCCTTCTTTAACACTACTCCTGCACCTGTTGCCTGTTGTCAAATGGGAGGGGAGGGGACTGAAAAGGCTTCCTCTCTTAACTCTTCTCCCTTCCATCCCTCTCTCCGACAGGAGCTAGATTCTCATCTGGAATGGCCTCCCTGTACGTACTGGCTATGAAGTGTTGCTGCGTCGACCTCGGAAGCATCCCCGTTTATGGGATCATCCCCCCCCACCCCACCGACCTCCTCACCTTCCTTAAGTGGAAACTGGCCGAGGAAATGAAGAGCATTGGTAAATGGCAGAATCCTGTGTAACTGTCATGCCCGCTGTTGCTGAAAATGTCGCACTTCCACCTCCCGGTCACCGTTCACGCGATTGGAGCAGAATCAGGCCATTTGGCCCATCAAGTCAACTCCACCATTCAATCACGGCTGATCTATCTCTCCCTCCTAACCCCAATCTCCTGTCCCCATAACCGCTGACACCCGCACTAACCAACTATCTATCTATCTATCTCTGCCTTAAATATATCCACTGACTACTAATATTGATGATGTGATGGAGATTATTACTGTAGAAATCTACCTGGAAAAAAAAGAAAAATGTAATTGTAAGTTGCGTATACAGAGCACCTGGTTCCAATATTGAAATATTCAAGAATAGTATGGAAAGATTGTTTGCCAAGAAAGATCACAGAGTTGTGTTCATTTGTGGGGATTTTAATTTATATCTCTTCAATCCCAACAAGCACAAACAGACTGATTAATTTAACGATGTATTGTTCAGTATGAGTTTTTTTCCACTTATAGAAACATAGAAAAATAGGTGCAGGAGTAGGCCATTCGGCCCTTCGAGCCTGCACCGCCATTCAATGTGATCATGGCTGATCATCCAACTCAGTATCCCGTACCTATAGAAACATAGAATCACCAAATTATAAACATAGAATCACATATTATCACCAAACCAAGTAGAATAACATCTCACTGTGCAACTGTAATAGACAAGAGATTTACAAACAGTATGGACAACAGCATAAAGAGTGGGTTTCTACTAAATGACATCAGTGACCATTTGCCGGGTTTTGTAACGTTTGTTTGTAATTATGTTAAGTGTAAGGATGTTAATAAGATTAGATACAGGAGAGTAAGAACAGAAGAATCTATACATAAATTTAGAAATGTATCACTGACCCAAAATTGGAAACAAGTGTTTAAAGAGACTGATACCAACAAAGCGTATGAAACATTCCTGATAATATTTAAATCATTATATGATGAACACTGTCCTTTGAAACAACACAACAAGAAGCAAAAATATATAGATAGGCCATGGATGACAAAAGGACCACAAAATGCATGCAAAAAAAAGAATATCTTGTACAAAGAATTCATAAAATTCAGAACTATAGAAGCAGAAAGTAAATACAAAAGATACAAAAACAAATTGACTGGTATTATGAGGATATGTAAGAAAGATTATTATAATAAAATATTAAATGATAATAAAACTGATATCAAGGGCATATGGAATGTGTTAAATCATATTATCAGGAATGGATCAATGAATATAAACTACCCTCAGTATTTTATAGACAATGATACAACTGTAAGCGATATGAATGATGTGGTTAATGGGTTTAACAATTTTTTTGTAAGTGTGGGACCAAAACTGGCTGAAGAAATCGATAATCCACAGTCAGAAGAAGGAGAGGGGAAGGTTGTGCTAGTTGATAGTCAATATGGATTCAGGTCAAACAGATCGACATCCATGGCATTAATGGAGTTAATTGAAGACATAACCAGTTCTATAGATAACAAGAAATATGCAGTGGGTGTATTTATAGATTTGAAAAAAACATTCGATACAACTGATCATCATTTGCTAATCAAAAACTGGAAAAGTATGGAATCAGAGGGGTTGTACTAGAGTGGTTGAGAAGCTACATAAGCAAAAGACATCCGTTTGTGCAACTAGGGGACTGCAAATCAACATGCTTAGAAATAACTTGTGGAGTCCCACAGGGGTCGATTTTGGTCCCCAAATTATTTTTGTATATTAATAAATATATAAAATAAAGTAAGGTGTCAAACCTCTTGAAATGTGCATTATTAGCAGATGACACTAATATTTTCTGTGATGGGGACAATTTGCAGCAGCTTTTGGAGGTGATCACAGCAGAAATGAGTAAACTAAAAACATGGTTTGATTTGAATAAATTATCATTACATTTAAACAAAACCAAACTTATCCTGTTTGGAAAACGCAAAATAAATACACGTAAAAGTAATGATAAATAATGTTGAAATAGAAAGAGTGTATGAAAATAAATTTCTGGGTGTGATTCTTGATCACAAAATCTGCTGGAAACCCCATATAAAAAATGTGAGAGCAAAAGTAGCACGGAGTATTGAAGTGATGGGGAAGGCAAGGCATGTTTTGAATGAGAGAGCACTGAATATTCAGTACAGCTCACTTGGGTTGCCGTATTTATATTACTGTGTGGAAGTAATGTACATATATGTTATGTATATGTGTATATGTATATATATATATATATGTACATGTATATGTATGTGTGTATGTATTTATGTATATATATATATATATGTGTGTATATATATAATTTTCCTTTTATTTATTCATTTTCATCTTTTCTTTTCTTCTATTTTTTTAATCATTCGAAATAAAGATAATTAAAGACAAAGATAAAGATAAATAAATGTAAACGTTGAGCTGCTCGTTTCCAGGATCGTTCTTGTGAAAACCTCTTCTGGACCCTCTCCAGAGCCGGCCAGCTCAACTGTGCTGGCATAGATTGCGACCCGTTTACAACAAAGATTACAATAGGGGAACGCTATGTAAACAGTCACGCCCGCATTTACTCCTGCCAGCCTCCGGGAGGAGCTGTAGACCGGGCCGCCTTTACAGTGGTTAAATTTGACTCTCTCTCTCCCCCCCCCTCTCCCCCCCCCCCCCCCTCTCCCCCCCCCCCCCCCTCTCCCCCCCCCCCCCTCTCCCCCCCCCCCCCCTCTCCCCCCCCCCCCCCCCCCCCCTCTCCCCCCCCCCCCCCCCTCTCCCCCCCCCCCCCCCCCCCCCCCTCTCCCCCCCCCCTCTCCCCCCCCCCTCTCCCCCCCCCTCTCTCCCCCCCCCCCTCTCTCCCCCCCCCCCTCTCTCCCCCCCCCCCTCTCTCCCCCCCCCCTCTCTCCCCCCCCCCTCTCTCCCCCCCCCCCTCTCTCCCCCCCTCTCCTCTCTCCCCCCCTCTCTCCCCCCCCCCCTCTAAATTTGACTCTCTCTCTCCCCCCCCTCTCCCCCCCCCCCCTCTCCCCCCCCCTCTCCCCCCCTCTCCTCCCCCCCCCTCTCTCCCCCCCCCTCTCTCCCCCCCCCCCCTCTCTCCCCCCCCCTCTCTCCCCCCCCCCCCTCTCTCCCCCCCCCCCTCTCTCCCCCCCCCCTCTCCCCCCCCCCTCTCCCCCCCCTCTCCCCCCCCTCTCTCCCCCCCCTCTCTCCCCCCCCTCTCTCCCCCCCCTCTCTCCCCCCCCTCTCTCCCCCCCCTCTCTCCCCCCCCTCCCCCCCCTCTCCCCCCCCTCTCCCCCCCCTCTCCCCCCCCCTCTCCCCCCCCCTCTCTCTCCCCCCCCTCTCTCTCCCCCCCCCTCTCTCCCCCCCCCTCTCTCTCTCCCCCCCCTCTCTCTCCCCCCCCCTCTCTCCCCCCCCTCTCTCTCCCTCTCTCTCCCCCCCCCTCTCTCCCCCCCCCCCTCTCTCCCCCCCCCTCTCTCTCCCTCTCTCTCCCCCCCTCTCGCTCCGCCCCCCCACTCTCTCTCTCCCTCTCTCAGACACTAGGGCAGTGGCGGCCCTGGCTCTGCGCTGCCTGGAACTCGGTCCGCACGAGCCCCTTCGGCCCATCAGAACCTCTCTCATTTGCCTCACCGCGCAGATACACTGTGCCAGGAATGAGTGTGAAGGTTGAGAGAGGGTTTACAGCGCTGGCCTGGCAATGCAGGTAACGGGGAGAGGAAGAGAGGACATTATTTAAGCATATAACATATAACCATATAACAATTACAGCACGGAAACAGGCCTTCTCGGCCCTTCCAGTCCGCGCCGAATATTTATTTTCCCCTAGTCCCATCTACCTGCACTCAGACCATACCCCTCCATTCCCTTCCCGTCCATAGACCTATCCACTTTACTTTTAAATGTTAAAATCGATCCTGCCTCCACCACTTCTGCTGGAAGATCATTCCACACAGCCACCACTCTCTGAGTAAAGAAGTTCCCCCTCATGTTACCCCTAAACTTCTGTCCCTTAATTCTCATGCCATGCCCTCTTGTTTGAACCTTCCCTACCCTCAATGGGAAAAGCTTATCCACGTCAACTCTGTCTATCCCTTTCATCATTTTAAAGACCTCAATCAAGTCCCCCCTTAACCTTCTGCACTCCAAAGAATAAAGACCTAACTTGTTCAACCTTTCTCTGTAACTTAGTTGCTGGAACCCAGGCAACATTCTAGTACATCACCTCTGTACTCTCTCTATTTTGTTGACATCCTTCCTATAATTAGGCGACCAAAATTGTACACCATACTCCAGAATTGGTCTCACCAATGCCTTGTACAATTTGACTCCGTGATTGTCTTGTTGGTCTCCAGGCTTTGATCGGTAACCGGGATTATTTCCCGTGGATGTTTGGGCATTTGATGGTTTCAGGAAAAATATCTCGGATGAAATTCACGCTGGGCTCTTCGACATACCTGTCGCTGCCACCCAGATCCTCCTAGCCATGTTCAATAAATCCTACCTGGACGTGATGTTTGTGGATTGCCCACGTATAGGAGGGGGAGGCGGAGATGAGGAGCAGAAAAAGAGAGGGAGAGCAGGAAAAGAAGAGAATGTGAGAGAGGGGGAGAAAGAGAGAGAGAGAGAGAGAGAGAGAGAGAGAGGCTCGGTAACAAGGTAAAAGAGAGAGAGAAAGATAAAGAGAGTGAAATGAGGGGATGAACGAGAGAGAGAGGAGAAGAGAGAGAGAGGGAGTGAGTGTGTAGTGAGAGTGCAAGAGAGGGAGAGGAAAGTGAGAGATAATGAAGTGAGAGGGGGAGAGACGAGGCGGAGAGAGGGAGAGAGGGGGGGAGAGAGAGAGAGAAGGGGGGGGTGGATGGGCAGAGGATGGAGGGGAGGAGGGCGATGAGGGATTGCCGCACTGCGGGAAGGGAGGAGAGAGGGGGTGGATGGACAGAGGTTGGAGTGACTCCTTTGGCGTGTTCCCAGTAGTCATTGGCCTGGATGAGGCGGTGGGGAGTGAATGAGATGTGAAGATTCCCGTGAAATGCACGGTTTTCTGGAGTCTGGACCGCTCCCACTCCAGGTGAATGTGAGAGCGACCATCCTCGAGGCGATGAAGGCAGCACAGAAAATTGAACGCCAGATCTTCAAGTGAGTGTCTCCTCCCACTGTTCATTTGTTGGGTTTTGGGTTGGGGTGGGTTGTGTTGGGTTGGGGTGAGTTGGGCTGAGTTGAGTATGGTTGGGGTGGGTTGGGTTGGGTTGAGTTGGGTTGAGTTGGTTTGGGATGTTGAGTTGGGTTGAGTTGAGTTGGGTTGGTTTGGGTTGGGTGGGGTTGGGTTGGGTTGGATTGGATTCGTTGGGTCATGGTGAGTTTGGTTGTGTCAGATATCATTGAGTAAAGATGAGTTATGTTGGGTGCTGTTGAGTTTTCTTGAGTTTTGTTGAATATCATTGCAATCAGTAGGGTTTAATTTAGTTCAGAGATACAGCGCGAAAACAGGCCCTTCGGCCCACCGATTCCGTGCCGGCCAGCGATCGCCTGTTCACATGGACAGAGAACGTGCAAACTCCGTACAGACAGCACCCATCGTCAGAATGGAATCCGGGTCTCTCATCACTGCCTACATTATCTTGTTTCCTCCTCCAGCTGCGTACCATGTGAAACCTGAAGATCACATAATCGCAAATTTTTCAAAACGTGTTTCTCTCCTCTCCTCCGTCTCCTCTCCTCTCTTAGCAAATATTCATGTGTACGAAGGAACTGCAGATGCTGGTTTAAACCAAAGACAGACACAGAGTGCTGGAGTAACTCAGCAGGTCAGGCAGCATCTGTGGGGAAACATAGAAAAGAGGTGCAAGAGTAGGCCATTCGGCCCTTCGAGCCTGCACCACCATTCAATATGATCATGGTTGATCATCCAACTCAGTATCCTGTACCTGCCTTATCTCCATACCCCCTGATCCCTTTAGCCACGAGGGCCACATCTAACGCCCCCTTAAATATGGCCAATTAACTGGCCTCAACTACCTTCTGTGGCAGAGAATTCCACAGATTCACCACTCTCTGTGTGAACAATTATGTTTCTCATCTCGGTCCTAAAAGACTTCCCCCTTATCCTTAAACTGTGACCCCGTGTTCTGCACTTCCCCAACATCGGGAACAATCTTCTTGCATCTAGCCTGTCCAACCCCTTAAGTAAGTTTCTATAAGATCCCCCTCAATCTTCTAAATTCTAACTAGTATACGCCTAGTCTATCCAGTCTTTCTTCATATGAAAGTCCTGCCATCCCAGGAATCAGTCTGGTGAACCTTCTCTGTACTCCCTCTATGGCAAGAATGTCTTTCCTCAGGTTAGGAGACCAAAACTATACGCAATACTCCAGGTGTGGTCTCACCAAGACCCTTTACAACTGCAGTAGAACCTCCCTGCTCCTATACTCAAATCCCTTTGCTATGAATGCTAACATACCATTTGCTTTCTTCACTGCCTGCTGCACCTGCATGCCTACTTTCAGAGACTGGTGTATCATGACACCCAGGTCTCGTTGCATCTCCCCTGTCCTAATCGGCCACCATTCAGATAATAGTCTACTTTCATGTTTTTGCCACCAAAGTGGATAACCTCACATTTAATCACATTATACTGCATCTGCCATGCATTTGCTCACTCACCCAACCTATCCAAGTCACCTTGCAACCTCCTCACAGCTAACACTGCCCCCCAGCTCCGTGTCATCCGCAAACGTGGAGATGTTGCATTCAATTGCCTCATCCAGATCATTAATATATATTGTAAATAGCTGGGTCCCAGCACTGCGCCTTGCGGTACCCCACTAGTCACTGCCTGCCATTCTGAAAAGGACCCATTTACTCCAACTCTTTGCATGGAACATGGATAGGTGACGTTTCAGAGTGCTCGAGTAACTTAGGCAGCATCTGTGGAGAGAAGGAATGGATGACATTTTCATTATAACACACTGTAACACACTATAACGCACTGGAATACACTGTACACGCTATAAGACACTATAACATACTATAATACACAGTATAACGCACCACAACTCATTGTCACACTAGTTTGTGGCAAACTCTTCCACCCAGTGGTGATTCACTGTAATTATAATCTATCTCAAGCTGTGCCCAATATTACTGAAGTGAGGAGTTCCACACTGGGAAATCCCAGACGTCCTCAACGGTCATGGAACTTGGGATTCCCTTCTGTTCCCTCTCCGTCTCGTCCACAGCTCAAGCTACAAAGTTCCCTGGGGGAAGGGGGGGGAGCACGTCCCCACATGTTTTGAGAGGTGGGGGCAACTCCCCCGATGATGGACTGGGCAGAGGTCACAACCTTTTGCAGCCTATTCCACTCCTGGATGCTCAAGTTGCCGAACCAAGCCATGATGCAACCAGTCAGCATGCTCTCTACTGTTCACCTGTAGAAGTTCGAGAGAGTCCTCCTTGACATACCGACTCTCCGTAATCTTCTCAGGAAGTAGAGGTGCTGATCTGCTTTCTTTATAATTGCATCAGTGTGCTGGGACCAGGAGAGATTTTCGGAAATATGTACGACCAAGAAGGTGACGTTCTTGAGGAGAGCAGGCAAGGGGCGGGGGGGGGGGGGGAGAACCATGATGATTGGAGGAGGGAGGTGTCAGTCAGAGGCATAAGTAGGGGGTGGGACTGAGGATAGAGCTCAGTCATTGGAGCAGGGAGACGTCCTGGTGCAACAAAGATCATAGAGCCGAGCTTGAATTGGCTCATTCACAGGCCCTTTCATCGCCCGGCCCGGCGCGGCTTAAAATCGGCTGTGGGATCTTCCACTGCCCCCACGGTCGAATTGCTGCATCGATGCAATCGAGGCTCCCGATGTTGAAGCCCTCGATTCGGGGTCAATTCAAACCCCACGATTCGCGGCGGACGAAGCTGCTATTGCTGGAGTTCGGAGTCGGTCACCAACCAGGCCAGCTCCCGATGGATTCATTCAAATTCACAGGCTAAGGTGAAAGGCTTCTCTATTTTTATTGACTCCTCAATTTTGTTTGTTCGTTATGAAACAATTTCTGATCCATATGGTAGATTATTGATGATTACTTCCAAATTGATGATGCTTCCAAATAAATCAGCTGGTTTTATCAATTCTTTTTTACTTGACTGTGGAATGTTAGAAGTCTGGAGACTCCTACACCCAAATGACAAAGAATTTTCTTTTTTCTCTCATAGTTACTCTAGGATTGACTACTTTATAATAGATGCTCGGCTTGTTTCATCGGTCACTGCGTGTGAGTATGATGCAATTGCTATTTCTGATCATGCGCCATTGAAACTATCAATTAAACTACCTGATTCCAAGTTTAGTACTTAACAATGGCGATTTAATACTACTCTGCTTCAAGATCTACATTTTGTTAATTTTATTAAAGATCAGATTGCTTTTTTCTTCTTAACAAGCTTTTTTTTTACTTAACTTTTTATTGATATTTCACTGAAATATATACAAAACGGTGCAACACCATCACCATAAATAAAACAAAATAAGAAAAACAAATCAAAATGTAAAAATAAATAGATAGGAAAAAAGTAAATAAATTAAAAAATGGAATAAGACCATGTGCTCCACTTACCAAATTAAAAAAAAATGTTACATTGATATTTCAATATCAACCAAACACACCATCTATATAACACAATCTTTCCATATCTAGCTTGGCATCTGTCTAGTTGGTGTCATGGCTCAAATAAACGGTCCGTTTTTCCCAGATCTTCTCAAATGAATTCTCCTTGACTCTCAAGGAATATATCAGTTTCTCCATATTAAAAATGTCTCGCACAATTTAAACCACTGTTCCTGTTTCGGACTTTTTTCCATTAAGCGACTGCCTGGTAATAGAAACATAGAAAATAGGTGCAGGAGTAGGCCATTCGGCCCTTCCAGCCTGCACCACCATTCAATATAATCATGGCTGATCATCCAACTCAGTATCCCATACCTGCCTTCTCTCCATACCCCCTGATCCATAGTGTTTGTAAAAATCATGTGGAATGTAAAGGGTTAATTTCTTAAAGCATAGCAGTTTATAATACTGGAAGTAGAAGAGTCTAAGGTGGAGCCCGAAGTGACATTTCAGACATTTTGTAGTTCAGATTCTGCCCAGATAGCAAAAAATTAAACTTAAAACAAAAGTGCCCCCCACCCTCACCCGTGCAAAGCCCGAAACTGACCAGTAGACAGTCAGTGCACTACCTAATCCCTTCCCTACCCCCATCTCTCCTAATGACAGCACCCAACGTAAAAATAAGACATCTTTACCACTCAATAGCCAAAACAAATTCATGTTATGGTTAAAAAGTGCATGTTAACTGTGAAAGACAAGAGCTATTTCATATTATTTATCCAAGGTCAAAATATGAAAAACAAGAACTGCTTCACTTTGTTTGTCTAAAGACAAGGAAAAAAATTCCTTCCATGGCCATTTTAAAAATAGAAGACCCAACAAAGAAGATCTTAAAAGTTTATATATAATACCATAACATTAAATTAACTGTATCTTAGAAAAGGTAAACGTTATTGTTTGATACCAAAACCTAATAGCTGTAATCAGGAACAAACCGAAACTGGCATCCTTCATATTCAACCATGCCCAACTTTTTTGCTGCTTGGAGGATATTCTCCTTCATCTGCAAGAAGTGAAACTGAACGATCAAAAGTCTCGGTTTATCTTGGAGACCAGATTTCTTCCCGATCTTGTGTGCGTTATGCAAAATTAGAAGATTTTCATAGTGCTCAGTGTTGAAAGTCTCCTTTATCACTTTAGAGGAATATTTTATAACATTATCCCCTTCTTGACCTTCAGGCAAAACAACAATTTGCAAATTCAGTCGACGGCTTCCGTTTTCCATATCCATGTTTTTAATCTTGCATTGCTGAAGTGCCCACGTATTTTCATTAATTTTCCGTTCCAGTTTATCAATCTTCAAATCTCTTTCCTGGCCCAATGTTCGCAAGTTATCAATTTGTTCCTTCTGTTCATGAGATTCATCTTGTAACATAATCAGTTTGTCTTGAACTTCCTTCAATTTGCTCGAAATTCCTTTAATCATTTCCTCCAAACTGCAAAATCTTGTGTTCATTTCTCCGTTCATTTTCGATGTTGTTTCTAAGATACTAGAATTAGAAGCTGCGCCTGCCCCACGCTCCTTCCTCGGAGAAGCTCTTTTTCCTCGTCTCCATCCGTTACATGATTGCAGCGTATAAAAGTGTTATCAACAGTTTAAGAAAGGTTAGACCGTGCCTTAAATCAAGTAATAACAAGTAACATTGAAAGAGTGGTAAGCAAGAAGTTAAAAGTTGATGGAGCAAACAAAATTACAACCTTTACAGCATGCTGGCACTAGGAGAGTATTGTTCAAACGCTGTTCAATTCTCACGCGCTAAACTGACACCTGTAGCGGGACTGGCAGATCAAGGCTTACAAAAATAATCATCCAGATTTTGAAATTTTAAATACTAATAGATATGCTATAATTTTTAGAGGTCCAGTTTGACTTTTTATATTCTTGCATTTTTTAAGCAGCAAGATGAAAGAGGAAGTCGGGCTGATTTTTAAAAAATCCGTATTTTACAAAGCAAATCCATAATCCGTATTCTGATCGTATTTCCATACAAGATACGAGAAATCCATACTACTTGACAGCTCTGGAAAGGTCATGACCGCATCGGCATAATTTCTTGAACCTCTGAGCCATGCTCATACTTGGTCAAGATCGATGGCAGCACTTGGAGGCGAAACAGGCAACATATCCTGCCTGTGAATGAGCCAGCACCACTTCCATCCCATCCTGACCATACAAGTGTACTTCCATCCACATCCAGCAGCATCAGCCCCCCTGCATCAGCAGACAACCTGTTTCTGAAACAGTTACTTTTCCAATGGCTACACTACCTCCGCTTGTGCCAAAGTCTTCTGATTCGTCACCGGGAATGCCGCTTCAATCTCCGACACCTATTACATCACCGATTGTGTCCCTGGAAAATGGAAATGGACTATATCGCACACGCGCTGGTCGTGTTTGTAAGCCCATAAAGTACCCCGGTCAAAGTTTAATCTTCCTCCAGTTAATTGCCATATGCTACGTATGCTTCATATAGTCAGTAGTTTTGTATTTGTATTTAATTCTTTAAGAGGGAGGATGTAGATTAGTGTCACTCATACTGTGGTTCCACCCACAGGCTTATTAGAGAGCACTTTTTCGCTCTCGTTTTTAGACTAGTTAGGCAAGCTGAGATGAAGTTACCTCTGCTGAGCTGCAAATTAAGAACTTTCGATTCTTTGTGTAAGTTCGATCACTTTGTGTGAGTCTGATCATAATTCAACAGTTCAGGAAGGGAGAGATGGGAGTGAGGCGAGAGAGGGGCGGTAGGAAAGGGAGGTGAGGGATGGGTGAGAGGGGAGGGAGGGGCGAGAGGAGAGGGGGAGGTGAGGGAGGGGCAGGAGGGGGGAGGCGAGTGAGGCAAGAGGGGTGGGTGGGGTGGGAGGGGAAGGAGGTGGGGTTAAGGAGTAAGGGGAGCAGGCGTCAGCATCCGCCTTTCCCGGCAGGTCCTTACGCTGCGCCCAGACAAATGGTCGGCTGCTGGGCTTTGCCGGCCACTCCAGAGTAAAGGTACAGTGGGTTAGTAAAGGTACAGGGGGTTAGTAAAGGTACAGTGGGTTAGTAAAGGTACAGGGGGTTAGTAAAGGTACAGTGGGTGAGTAAAGGTACAGTGGGTGAGTAAAGGTACAGTGGGTGAGTAAAGGTGCAGTGGGTGAGTAAAGGTGCAGTGGGTGAGTAAAGGTGCAGTGGGTGAGTAAAGGTACAGTGGGTGAGTAAAGGTACAGGGGGTGAGTAAAGGTACAGTGGGTGAGTAAAGGTGCAGTGGGTGAGTAAAGGTACAGTGGGTGAGTAAAGGTACAGTGGGTGAGTAAAGGTACAGTGGGTTAGTAAAGGTACAGTGGGTTAGTAAAGGTACAGTGGGTTAGTAAAGGTACAGTGCTTTTGTAAATAAAGGTGTAGGTTAAAGGTCAAGAGGGAGCAGCTGTTTGAGTCAGATACCTGCTGATTTCTCACAGCAGTTTCCATTATATTATACTGGTATCAGATCCAGGGTAAGGCGAGAGAATGTCAGCCAGAGCAGTGTACTGTACTGCATGTCAGATGTGGGAGGTCATGGTGTCGGATGGCCCTCTTGACGGCCACATCTGCATCAGGTGCAGAGAGATGGGGCTCCTAAGGGACTGTATTAGGATCCTGGAGCAGCAGCTCGATGACCTCTGCCTGGTCAGGGAGAGTGAGAAGGTGATAGAGGAGAGTTATAGGGAGGTGGTCACTCCAGAACCACAGGAGAGAGACATGTGGGTCACGCTAAGGAAGGGCAAGGGGCAGAGGCATGAACGAGTGAGTACTCCAATGTCAGTACACCTGGCAAATAAGTACTCCTGTTTGAGTACGGATGGGGGTGACAGCCTACCCGGGGGTAGCGACAGCGGACGGGCCTTCAGCACAGAGACCGCCCCTGTTGCTCCGAAAGGTAGGGAAAAAAAGAGGGCAATAGTAATTGGGGACTCTATTGTTAGGGGGTCGGATAGGCGATTCTGTGGACGCAGTCGGGGGACCAGGATGGTGGTCTGCCTCCCTGGTGCCAAGGTCTTGGACGTGTCTAAACGTGTCCAAGATATCCTCAAATCAGAGGGAGAGGAGCCTGAGGTCGTGGTACATATAGGTACCAATGACATAGGTAAAAAAAGGGAAGAGGTCCTGAAGGGAGGATTTAAGGACTTGGGAGGAGAGTTGAGGAAAAGGACCAAAAAGGTAACAATCTCAGGATTACTGCCTGTGCCACTTGACAGTAAGAGTAGAAATGAAGCAAGGTGGAGGATAAATGCTTGGCTGAAAGACTGGTGCAGAGGGCAGGGATTCAAGTTTCTGGATTGTTGGGACTTCTTTTGGGGTAGGTGGGACCTGTACAGAAAGGATGGGTTGCACTTGAACCCGAGGGGGACCAATATCCTGGCGGGGAAATTTGCAAAGGCCACTGGGGAGACTTTAAACTAGAATGGTTGGGGCGAGGGATGCAAATAGCAAAAGCTAGTAGACAGAATGGGAGGCAGGAAGCAGAAAAGGGAAGCACTCGGACACAAGAGGAGAAAGAAAAAAAAGGAAATAAACAGAGAATAAGAGATGGGGGGTTTCTTAAATGTGCATATTTTAATGCTAGGAGCATTGTAAGAAAGGTGGATGAGCTTAGAGTCTGGATAGACACCTGGAAGTATGATGTTGTGGCGATCAGTGAAACATGGTTGCAGGAGGGCTGTGATTGGAAACTAAATATTCCAGGATTTCGTTGCTTCAGGTGTGATAGAATTGGAGGGGCAAGAGGTGGAGGTGTTGCATTGCTAGTCAGGGAAGATATTACAGCAGTGCTTTGGCAGGATAGATTGGAGGGCTCATCTAGGGAGGCTATTTGGGTGGAACTGAGAAGTGGGAAAGGTGTAGCAACACTTATAGGGGTATATTATAGACCGCCAAATGGGGAACGAGAATTGGAAGAGCAAATATGGAAAGAGATAGCAGATATTAGTAGTAAGCACAAGGTAGTGATTGTGGGAGATTTCAACTTTCCACACATAGACTGGGAAACACATTCTGTAAATGGGCTGGATGGTTTGGAGTTTGTAAAATGTGTGCAGGATAGTTTTTTGCAGCAATACATAGAGGTGCCTACTAGAGGAGGGGCAGTGCTGGACCTCCTGTTAGGAAATGAGACAGGACACGTGGCGGAGGTATGCGTAGGGGAGCACTTCGGGTCCAGTGATCACAATACCATTAGTTTCAATATAATTATGGAGAAGGACAGAACTGGGCCTAGGGTTGAGATTTTTGATTGGAGAAAGGCTAACTTTAAAGAGATGCGAGATGATTTAAAAGGAGTGAACTGGGACATTTTGTTTTATGGGAAAGATATAGAGGAGAAATGGAGGACATTTAAAGGGGAAATTTTAAGAGTACAAAATCTTTATGTTCCTGTTCGGTTGAAAGGAACCAGTAAAAATTGGAAAGAGCCCTGGTTTTCAAGGGAAATTGGACATCTTGTTCGGAAAAAGAGGGAGATCTACAATAATTATAGGCAGCATGAAGTAAATGAGGTGCTTGAGGAGTATAAGGAATGTAAAAAGAATCTAAAGAAAGAAATTAGAAAAGCTAAAAGAAGATACGAGGTTGCTTTGGCAAGTAAGGTGAAAGTAAATCCAAAGGGTTTCTACAGCTATGTTAATAGCAAAAGGATAACAAGGGATAAAATTGGTCCATTGGAGAGACCGAGTGGACAGCTATCTGCAGAGCCAAAAGAGATGGGGAGATATTGAACAATTTCTTTTCTTTGGTATTCACCAAGGAGAAGGATATTAAATTATGTGAGGTAAGGGAAACTAGTAGAGTAGCTATGGATACTATGAGTTTCAAAGTAAAAGAAGTACTGACACTTTTGAAAAATATAAAAGTGGATAAGTCTCCAGGTCCTGACAGGATATTCCCTAGGACATTGAGGGAAGTTAGTGTAGAAATAGCCGGGGCTATGACAGAAATATTTCAAATGTCATTAGAAACTGGAATAGTCCCCGAGGATTGGCGTACTGCGCATGTTGTTCCATTGTTTAAAAAGGGTTCTAAAAGTAAACCTAGCAATTATAGACCGGTTAGTTTGACTTCAGTGGTGGGCAAATTAATGGAAAAGATACTTAGAGATAATATATATAAGTATCTGGATAAAGAGGGTCTAATTAGGAACAGTCAACATGGATTTATGCCTGGAAGGTCATGTTTGACTAATCTTCTTGAATTTTTTGAAGAGGTTACTAGGGAAATTGACGAGGGTAAAGCAGTGGATGTTGTCTATATGGACCTCAGTAAGGCCTTTGACAAGGTTCCTCATGGAAGGTTGGTTAAGAAGGTTCAACTGTTGGGTATAAATGCAGGAATAGCAAGATGGATTCAACAGTGGCTGAATGGGAGAAGCCAGAGGGTAATGGTGGATGGCTGTTTGTCGGGTTGGAGGCAGGTGACTAGTGGGGTGCCTCAGGGATGTGTGTTGGGTCCTTTGCTGTTTGTCATTTACATCAATGATCTGGATGAAGGGGTGGTAAATTGGATTAGTAAGTATGCAGATGATACCAAGATAGGGGGTGTTGTGGATAATGAAGAGGATTTCCAAAGTCTACAGAGTGATTTAGGCCAGTTGGAAAAATGGGCTGAAAGATGGCAGATGGAGTTTAATGCTGATAAATGTGAGGTGCTACACCTTGGCAGGACAAATCAAAATAGGACGTACATGGTAAACAGTAGGGAATTGAAGAATACAGTTGAACAGAGGGATCTGGGAATAACCGTGCATAGTTCCTTGAAGGTAGAATCTCATATAGATAGGGTGGTAAAGAAAGCTTTTGGTATGCTAGCCTTTATAAATCAGAGCATTGAGTATAGAAGCTGGGATGTAATGTTAAAATTGTACAAGGCGTTGGTGAGACCAAATCTGGAATATGGTGTACAATTTTGGTCGCCCAATTATAGGAAGGATGTCAACAAAATAGAGAGGGTACAAAGGAGATTTACTAGAATGTTGCCTGGGTTTCAACAGCTAAGTTACAGAGATAGGTTGAATAAGTTAGGTCTTTATTCTCTGGAGCGCAGAAGGTTAAGGGGGGACTTGATAGAGGTCTTTAAAATGATGAGAGGGATAGACAGAGTTAATGTGGACAAGCTTTTCCCTTTGAGAATAGGGAAGATTCAAACAAGAGGACATGACTTTAGAATTAAGGGACAGAGGTTTAGGGGTAACAAGAGGGGGAACTTCTTTACTCAGAGAGTGGTAGCGGTGTGGAATGAGCTTCCAGTGGAAGTGGTGGTGGCAGGTTCGTTGGTATCATTTAAAAATAAATTGGATAGGCATATGGATGAGAAGGGTATGGAGGGTTATGGTGTGAGTGCAGGCAGGTGGGACTAAGGGAAAAAAGTTGTTCGGCACGGACTTGAAGGGCCGAGATGGCCTGTTTCCGTGCTGTAATTGTTATATGGTGTTATATGGTTATAGGTTTGGAGGTGAGGAGGCGGCGGAGGTCAGAACCAGAGGCCACAGCTCAAGAATAAGAGGTTGGTCATTTAGGACTGAGAAAGGGGGAGAAAACGTTTTCACCCAGAGAGTTGTGAATCTGCGGAATTCTCTGCCACAGAAGGCAGTGCAGGCCAATTTACTGGATGTTTTCAAGAGACAGTTAGACTTAGCACTTAGGACTAAAGGAATCATGGGATAGAAACACAATAACATAGAAACTAGGTGCAGGACGAGGCCATTCGGCCCTTTGAGCCAGCACCACCATTCATTGTGATCATGGCTGAGCGTCCCCTTTCAATAACCCGTGCCTGCCTTCTCCCCATATCCCTTGTCTCTACTAGCCCCCAGATCTCCATCTAACTCTACCTTAAATCCATCCAGCTGCCCTCCACTGCCCTCTGTGGCAGGGAATTCCACAAATTCACAACTCTCTGGGTGAAAACGTTTTTTTTTCTCATCTCAGTCTTAAATGACCTCCCCTTTATTCCAAGATGGGAACATTTTTCCTGCATCTAGCTTGTCCAGTCCTTTTATAATTGTATATGTTTCTATAAGATCCCCTCATCCTTCTAAACTCCAGTGAATACAAGCATAGTTTTTCAATCTTTCCTCATATGGCAGTCCCACCATCCCAGGGATCAATCTCGTGAACCTACGCTGCACTGCCTCAATCACAAGGATGTCCTTCCTCAAATTAGACCAAAACTGTACACAATACTCCAGATGTGGTCTCACCAAAGCCCTATACAACTGCAGAAGAACCTCTTTACTCCTGTACTGAAATCCTCTTGTTGTGAAGGCCAACACTCCATTAGCTT
Organism: Raja brachyura; assembly: GCA_963514005.1. The sequence goes on from CAUPSL010000095.1 coordinate 53,426, forward strand.
TCTTCACTGCCTGCTGTACCTGCACACCAACTTTCAGTGACCGGTGTTCAAGGACACCCAGATCTTGCTGCACCTCCCCCTTACACAAACCTAACCTCATTGATATTATACTCTCGCCCCTTGTTTTTGCCGCCAAAGTGGATAACCTTACATTTATCTACATCATACTGCAGCTGCCATGCATCTGCCCACTCACTCAACCTGACCAGGTCACCCTGCAACCTCCGAACATCCTCTTCACAGTTCACACTGCCACCCAGCTTTGTGTCAATCGCAAATTTGCTAGCGTTGCTCCTAATTCCCTCTTCCAAATCATTAAGATATATAGAGTAAATAGTTGCGGCCCCAACACCGAGCATTGCGGCATTCCACTCGCCACTGCCTGCCATTCTGAAAAGGACCCGTTCACTCCTATTCTTTGCTTCCGGTCTGCCAGCCAATTTTCTATCCATGTGAACACCCTACCCCCAATACCATGTGCTCTAATTTTAATCATGAGTCTCCCGTGCGGGACCTTATTAAAGGCTTTCTGAAAGTCTAGATACACTACATCCACTGGCAGCCCTTCACCCATTTTACTCACATTCTCAAAAAATTCCAGAAGATTAGTCAAGCATGATTTCCATTTCATAAATCCATGTTGACTTGGACTAATCCTTTTACTGCTATCCAAATGCCGCATTATTACCTCTTTAATAATTGACTCCAGCATCTTTCCCACCACCGAAGTCAAGCTAACTGGTCCGTAGTTCCCCGTTTTCTCTCTCGCTCCTTTCTCGAAAAGTGGGATAACATTAGCTATCCTCCAATCCACAGGAACTGATCCTGAATCTATTTAACATTGGAAAATGATCACCAATGCGTCCACTATTTCTAGAGCCACCTCCCTTGGGATGCAGACCATCAGGCACAGGGGATTTATCATCCTTCAGTTTCATTAGCATACCCAATACTATTTCTCGACTAATTAAATATTTCTTTCAGTTCCTCTACCCCCTTAGATCATCTGTCCTCCACTACATCTGGGAGATTGTTTGTGTCTTCTTTAGTAAAGACAGATCCGAAGTACGTATTCAACTCTTCTGCCATTTCCTTGTTGCCCATCATAATTTCACCCGTGTCTGCCTTCAAGGGACCCACATTTGTCTTTTTCCATTAACATATCTAAAGAAGCTTTTACTGTCCTTCTTTATATTCCTGGCCAGCATCCCTTCGTACTTCATATTTTCAGCCCGTGTTGCCCGTTTTGTTTCCTTCTGTTGTCCTATGAAAGTTTCCCAATCCTCTGGATATGGGGAGGAAGCTGCCAGAGGAGGTAGTTGAAGCTGGGACTATCCCAACGTTTATGAAACAGTTAGACAGGTACATGGATAGGACAAGTTTGGTGGAATATTGACCAAATGCATGCAGGTGGGACTAGTGTAGCTGAGACTTGTTTGTCAGTGAGGGCCAGTTGAGCCGAAGGGCCTGTTTCCACACTGTATCAGTCTGCTACTCTAACACGAAGTGCTACATTAACTCGGCGGGTCAGGAGGCATCTCTGGAGAACATGGATAGGTGACGTTTTAGTGCTGGAGTAACTCGGCAGGTCAGGCAGCATCTGGGGAGAACATAGATAGGTGACATTTCACAAAGTGCTGGAGTAACTCGGTAGGTCAGGCAACATCTGTGGAGAACAGGGATATCTGACATTTCGGGTCAGGACCCTTCTTCAGACTGACACTATGTTCACAGATGAGGGCGTGATCGGCAGATGAGTGAAGTGACAGAGACGAGGGAAAATAAGATAAAAGGGTGTGAGATAAGGAGAGAAGAATGTATATGTGCAGCTTTAAGGGACATTGGTCAGGTAGCATTTGGAGTATTGCATACAGTTCTGGTCATTCCATTACACGACTCATGTGGAGGCTTTGGGGAAGGTGCAGAGATGGTTAACCAGAATGGTTTAAAAACAAGGCACTGCAGATGCTGGTTTACAAAAAAGGACACAAAATGCTGGAGTAACTCAGCGGACAGGCAGCATCTCTGGAGAGGACTGGATGACATTTCGGGTCGAGACTGAGGAGGGTCTCGACCAGAAACGTTACTCATTCATTGCAGCATTTTATGTTTACCTAATCAGCGCCTATCCACGTGGCGGTGTACCAGCTGGCTGGAGGAGCGGGCAAAGACCTTGCCACAGAGCGGGCAGGTGAAGGGGTGCTGGTCAAGGCGGGTGAAGCCCTTACCACAGGAAGGGCAGGGGAAGGGACGCTCACTGTTGTGGGCACGCCGGTGCTGCCACAGGCTGGACAGGCGGGTGAAACCCTGGCCACACTCAGTGCACACAAAGGGTCTCTCTCTGGTGTGTATCCGCTGGTGCTCCCGTAGCCCCCATGCTCTCTGGTCACAGTGGGTGCAGCTGGTTGCCGGCGTGGGCCCGCTGGTGCTGCCGCAACCTCCGCGAGCTGTCAAACGCCTCACCGCAATAAGGGCAGTCGTAGGGCTGGCCACTGGTGTGCACGTGCTGGTGAGACAAGGCGTGGGAGGCCATGGCAAATCGCTCTCCACACACTGGGCTGGGGACAGGATGGTCGCTGGCGTGCACACGCTGGTGGGACAGCAAGTTGGTGGAGTGGGTGAAGACCTTGCCGCACTGGGCACAGGTGTAGGGACGCTAGCTGGTGTGGGTGAGCTGGTGCTTCAGCAGGCTGTTGGACTGGGTGAAGCCCTTGCCGCACTGGGCACAGGTGTAGGGGCGCTCGCCAGTGTGGGTGCGCTGGTGCTTCAGCAGGTTGCTGGATTGGGTGAAGCCCTTGCCGCACTGGGCACAGGTGTAGGGACGCTCGCCAGTGTGGGTGAGCTGGTGCTTCAGCAGGCTGTTGGACTGGGTGAAGCCCTTGCCGCACTGGGCACAGATGTAGGGACGCTCGCCGGTGTGGGTGCACTGGTGCTTCAGCAGCCTGGTGGAGTTAATGAAGCCCTTGCCGCACTGGGCGCAGATGTAGGGACACTCGCCGGTGTGGGCGCGCTGGTGCTCCAGCAGGTTGCTGGATCTGGTGAAGCTCTTGCCGCAATGGGCGCAGGTGTAGGGACGCTCGCCGGTGTGGGTGCGCTGGTGCTTCTGCAGGTTGCTGGATTGGGTGAAACCCTTGCCGCACTTTGCACAGATGTAGGGGCGCTCAACGGTGTGGGTGCGCTGGTGCACCAGCAAGATTTGGGTCCGGGTGAAGCTCTTGCCGCAGTCGCTGCAGATGTAGGGCCGCTCCCCGGTGTGAAGGCGGCAGTGCGCCTTCAGTTCCGGCAACGTCTTGAGGCCTTTGCCGCAGTCAGAGCAGGTGAAGGGCCGCTCACTGCTGTGCACCCACTGGTGCTCCCGCAGCCCCGACAACCAGGTAAAGCTCTTGCCGCATGTGGAGCAGCCATAGGGCTTTTCGCCCGTGTGCACTCGCCGGTGGGCCTCCAGGACATTCGCTGTCTTGAAGCTCTTGTCGCACTCCGTGCAGTCGAAGGGGCGTTCTCCCGTGTGCACCCGCCGGTGGGTCTCCAGATGGCTCGGGTGCTGCCAGGCCTTGCCACACACGTCACACTCAAAACGCTTCTCCTTGTTTAACTCCATCATGAAGTTGGGGGGGGGGGCTCACTGGCACCCTGGCCGCCTTCAAAGGCCGCTCACGTCCCAGTCTCTCCGTCCACAGGAACGGATCCTAAATCCTGCAGGATGGGATCACAGAGGGTCAAGAAGCTGGCAAACAGGACATTACTGACGCGTGAACATTACTCGTGCTTGACGGGGCGGGGGGGTGTGAGGGTTGAGAAAGATGGGGGGCGCCATGACGTACCCCGCCCTGCGCCGTGATGTACCCCGCCGCAAACACGCATAGCGCGCACGACCGGCACCCTGACGTCATGGTGGGGACTGCGGAACCGCCCCGCCAGCGTTTGTGGGGATCGTGGATCGATTACACGCCGCCAGGATAACGCTGCATTCCGAGGACCAGAGATGCTGCGCTGTGGCCTCCCACCGCCAGGAGGGCGCTGCAGACGGAGGACCAGAGGGTGCCCAGACTCACTCACTCACATCCCCCTCCGCCCGCAGGTCTCCGGCTCCGGCTCCGTAGGGAGGGAGAAGGGGGTGGGGTAAGGACACGGGCCGAGCGGCAGCGACTGTTCCCAACTGAGCTGCCGGCGCTGAGCGGCGGCCCCGCCTCTTCGTCTCACATCACTAAGGACCATGTCCTGCCCCCTCCTAGCGTCCGACCAATCAGAGCCGCATCCCCATCTCTCGAACGGACAGCGCCCTCCGACAATCGGAGCCATCCATCCCGCCCTAGCAACGGTTGCCACGGCGCAGCGGGCCCACGTCCATACACCACCTGGGGGGGGGGGGGGGGGGGAGGGCAAACAATCACAATAGCTGCAGAGGCTACAAACCTGAGATAAAACCTCAAGGGGGGTCAGGCTACAAAATGCTGCAGTGACTCAGCGGGACGGGCTGCATCTCTGGAGAGAAGGAATGTGCGACACTTCAAGGTCGAGACCCTTCCTCAGACTGAAAGCCGCAGGAGAGATATAGACGATGATGTGGAGTGAAAAGCTTTCACATAGAAACATAGTCAATGGGTGCAGGAGTAGGCCATTCAGCCTTTCGAGCCTGCACCGCCATTAATTGAAAGTATCCAGAGAACTGGCCTTCTCCGCCCTCTGTGGCAGAGAATTCCACTGACTAGCAACTGCCTGTGTGAAAAAGTGTTTCCTCATAGAAACACAGAAAATAGGTGCAGGAGAAGGCCGTTCGGCCCTTCGAGCCTGCACCGCCATTCATTGTGATCATGGCTGACCCTCCCAAATCAATAACCTGTCTCTGCCTTCTCATCATATCCCTTTGTTCCACTAATCCTGAGAGCTCTGTCTTAAAACCTCCAGTGACTTGGCCTCCACTGCCCTCTGTGGCAGGGAATTCCACAAATTCACAACTCTCGCCCAACATTGGGAACATTTTTCCTGCATAGCTTGTCCAGTCCTTTTATAACTTTACATGTTTCTATAAGATCCCCCCTTCTAAACTCCAGTGAATACAGCCGAGTCTTTTCAATCTTTCCTCATATGACAGTCCTGCCATCCCAGGGATCAATCTCGTGAACCTATGCTGCACTGCTTCAATCACAAGGATATCCTTCCTCAAATTAGGAGACCAAAACTGTACACAATACTCCAGATGTAGTCTCACCAGAGCCCTATACAACTGCAGAACTTCTTTACTCCTATACTAAAATCCTCTTGTTATGAAGGCCAACATTCTATTAGCTTTCTTCACTGCCTGCTGTACCTGCACGCCAACTTTCAGTGACTGGTGTACAAGGACGCCCAGGTCTCGCAGCACCTTCTCCCTTACCTAACCTTACCCCATTGAGATAATAATATGCCCCCTTACTTTTGCCGCCCAAAGTGGATAACCTCACATTTATCAATATTATACTGCATCTGCCACGGATCTGCCCACTCACTCAACCTGTCCAGGCCACCCTGCAACCTCTTAGCCTCCTCTTCACAGTTCACACTGCCACCCAGCTTTGTGTCATCTGCAAACTTGATAGTGTTGATCCTAATTCCCTCTTCCAAATCATTAATATATATATATATGGTAAACAGTTACGGCCCCAACACCAAGCATTGCGGTACTCAACTCGCCACTGCACCCGCACCGGGAACAATGCTGGTGGGGAGGATGCGCAGGCCCACGGAGGCGCTAGGCCGATGGAGAACCGCGGCTGCACCAGCACCGGGAACAACGCTGGTGGGGAAACATCGCAAGCGGTGTAGCAGGAGGCAGAAGCGGGGAAGCGCGGAGGAGCCTACGCTAAGCTAAACGCGAACCCTCACAAACCGGCAGTGCCTACAGGAATGTTGGCAAATGTCCGCTCCCTCGACAACAAGATGGACTACATCAGAGCGTGGCGAGCCTCCAAACGAAGTGTGAAGAACTGCTGTGTCTACGTCGTAACGGAGACCTGGCTGAATCAGAACATCACAGACGCTACGATCCAGTTGGAGGGACTGATGCTACACAGAGCTGATAGAGTAGCTTCGCCAGCTGGTAAGGCAAGAGGAGGGGGACGGGCTGTGTATGTGAACAGATCATGATGCCGGGATGCTGTGGTGTTTTCCACTTACTGCTCACCCCACGTAGAGCTAATGACTGTGAAATGCCGACCCTTCTACTTACCCAGGGAGCTAACGGCAGTCTTCATAACGGCCGTCTATGTACCACCGAGCGCGGACGCGAAGGATGCTATGACACAGCTCCACAACAACATCAGTGAGCAGCAGAGGGAACATCCAGATGCTTTCTTCATGGCAGCTGGGGATTTCAACCAGGCAAGTCTTACTTCTGTGTTAAAGAAGGAACTGCAGATGCTGGAGAATCGAGGGTTACACAAAAAGCTGGAGAAACTCAGCGGGTGCAGCAGCATCTAAGGAGCGAAGGAGATAGGCGACGTTTCGGGTCGAGACCCTTCTTCAGACTGGTCAGGGATCAGGGAAACGAGAGATATAAACAGTGATGTGGAGAGATAAGGAACAATGAGTGAAAGGTATGCAAAAAAGTATTGGTGATAAAGGAAGCAGGCCATTGTAAGCTGTTTGTGGTGTGAAAATGAGAAGCTAGTGCGACTGTGGGGGGGGGGGGGGGGGAAGATGGAGAAGGAATGTCAGGGCCAGAGGGCTGAGGGAGAGGTGGGGGGGAGGCAGTCTGGGTTAATATAATTGAGAAAATTCAAATTTTCTGGGTTTGAGCCCAGAGGATGCAGACTCCCCAAGCGGAATATGAGGTGCTGTTCCTCCAACTTGCGGTGTTGATCACTCTGGCCGTGGAGGAGGCCCAGGACCGAGAGGTCGGATACGGAGTGGGAGGGGGAATTGAAGTGCTGAGCCACCGGGAGGTCGGGTTGGTTATTGCGGACCGAGCGGAGGTGTTCGGCAAAACGATCGCCCAGCCTACGCTTGGTCTCACCGATGTAGATCAGCTGGCATCTGGAGCAACGGATGCAGTAGATGAGGTTGGAGGAGGTGCAGGTGAACCTCTGTCGGACTTGGAATGACTGCTTGGGTCCCTGAAAGGAGTGGATGGGGGAGGTGAAGGGACAAGTGTAGCATCTCTTGCGGTTGCAAGGGAAAGTGCCCGGGGAAGGAGTGGAGCGGGAGGGAAGGGAAGAATTGACGAGGGAGTTGCGGAGGGAGCGGTCTTTGCGGAAGGCAGACAGGGGGGGAGATGGGAAGATGTGGCGAGTGGAGGGGTCACGTTGGAGGTGACGAAACTGGCGGAGGACTATCTGTTGTATGCGCTGGCTGGTGGGGTGAAAGGTGAGGACCAGGGGGACTCGGCCCTTGTTGTGAGTGGGGGAATGGGGAGAGAGGGCAGTGTTGCGGGGTATGGAGGAGACCCTGGTGCGAGCCTCATCTATAGTGGGGGAGGGGAAACCCCGTTCTCTGAAGAACGAGGACATTTGCGATGACCTGGTGTGGAACACGTCATCCTGGGAGCAGATGCGTCGTAGACGGAGGAATTGGGAATAGGGGATGGAGTCCTTACAGGAAGCAGGGTGGGAGGAAGAGTAGTCCAGGTAGCTGTGGGAGTCAGTTGGTTTGTAGTGGATGTCAGTCAGGAGTGTATCACCTGCAATAGAGATGGTGAGGTCAAGGAATGGTAGGGAAATGTCGGAAATGGTCCAAGTATATTTGAGTGCCGGATGGAAGTTGGTGGTGAAATGGATGAAGTCAGTCAGTTCTGCGTGGGTGCAGGAGGTGACACCAAAGCAGTCGTCAATGTAACGGAGGTAAAGGTCGGGGGTGGGGCCCTGGTACGCCGAGAACAAAGATTGTTCGACGTGCCCGACAAAGAGGCAGGCGTAGCTAGGGCCCATGCGTGTGCCCATAGCTACGCCTTGTGTTTGGAGGAAATGGGAGGAGTCAAAAGTTGTTGAGGGTAAGGACCAACTCTGCTAGGCGGGGGAGGGTGTCAGTGGATGGGTATGGGTTGCTCCTCTGGTCGAGGAAGTACCGGAGGGCTTTGAGACCATCCTGGTGGGGGATGTAGGTGTATAGTGACTGGACGTCCATGGTGAAGATGAGAGGATGGGGGCCTGGACAACGGAATGTGCGGAGCCGACGGAGAGTGTCTGAGGTGTCTTGAACATAGGTGGGGAGGGATTTAACAAAGAAGTCTTACTTCTGTCCTGCCTAAATTCTACCAGCATGTGAACATTGGAACCAGGGGAAAGAACAAACTAGATCTGGTGTACACCAACATTAAAGATGCATATAAAGCAGCCCCCCTCCCCCATATCAGCAACTCTGCCCACCTAGCGGTTATGCTCACACCTGCATACAGACCCAGGGTGAAACAGGACAGGCCAACGGTCAAAGAAGTCACAACATGGCCACAGGGAGCTACCGAGACACTACAGGACTGTTTCAAAACCACACAGTGGGCCATCTTCAGAGAGGCAGCAACAGATGACAGTGGCATCAACCTCCAGGAATGCATAGAATCCGTCATCGGATACATCAATAAATGCATCGAGGATGTAACAGCGGCAAAAACCGTCAGGAGGCGCGCCAATCAGAAACCTTGGCTAACCAGTGAAGTGTTTTCCCTACTGAGAATCCAGAATGCTGCATTTAAATCTGGAGACAACGCAGCATGCAAACTGGCAAGGAGTAACCTATCCCGGGGGATCAGGGAAGCGAAGAGGCTGTATGGACAAATACTTAATAGCCACTTCAGAAATGACAAGGACACACGTCGCTTGTGGCAGGGATTTCAGACCATCATTGACTACAAGCCACCCCCCCCCCCCCCCACTGCTATGATGTCAAAACGACCCCTCTCTACCAGATGAACTGAACGAGTTCTACGCACAGTTTGAGGTTACAAACAGCACCCAGACACGTGCACTACTGCCATCTCCCAGTGACCAGTCGCTCAGGCTGTCCGCAGCCGGAGTTAAAAAGGCCTTTGCCAGCATCAACCCACGCAAAGCAGCAGGGCCGGACAACATTCCTGGATGCGTTCTAAGAGACTGCGCCGAGCAACTGAAAGATGTCTTCACAGACATTTTTAACACCTCACTCAGACAGGCAGTAGTGCCCAACTGCCTTAAGAGTGCCACCATCGCTCCTGTCCCGAAGAAACCAAACCCAGCCTGCCATAATGACTTTCGACCAGTGGCTCTAAAACCCATAGTAATGAAGTGTTTTGAGCGACTGGTTATGCAGCATATCAAAAATAGCCTACCTGCCGTCCTAGACCCACTGCAGTTCACCTAAAGAGCCAACTGATCCACAGAGGACGCAGTCTCAACAACACTGAACCTCGTACTGCCACACCTTGATCGGAAAAATACTTATGCCAGGATCCTCTTCATAGACTTCAGCTCTGCTTTTAGCACAATCATTCCGCAGCAGCTGGTGGAGAAGTTGGAGTTATTGGGGGTTGATGCTGGCACATGTAATTGGGTCCTGAACTTTCTATCGCAATGGCAGCAGACAGTCAGGGTGGGCAGTAGGTCATCAAAACCCATAGCCGTGAGCACTGGCTCGACCCAAGGCTGTGTCCTAAGCCCCCTGCTGTTTAGTCTGCTTACACACGACTGTATGGCTAGACTCAACAACAACTTCATCAGCAAGTTCGCTGATGACACAACAGTGGTGGGTCTCACCAGTGACAACGATGAGTCGGCGTACAGGATGGAGGTGGAGCTGCTCACAGGATGGTGCAAATCCCACAACCTCATTCTCAACGTGGGAAAAACGAAGGAGATGGTGGTTGACTTCAGGAGGGCGGGAAAACAACGCCATACACCTCTGCACATCGATGGAACTGAGGTGGAAAGGGTCAGCAGTGTGAAGTTCCTAGGACTTCACCTGTCAGATGACCTGACGTCCACGACCAACACCACAGCATTGGTCAAGAGAGCCCAGCAGCGACTACACCCTCTCCGAAGACTACGGAAAGCAGGTCTTCCCACTGCACACCTACGAACTTTTTATAGGGGGACAATCGAGAGCATATTAACGTACAGCATCACTTCCTGGTACGGGAGCTGCAAAGAGTAGGAACGGCACCAACTAGACAGGATTGTGAAGACCGCCAGCAGGATTATTGGTGCTCCACTCCCTTTCCTGCTGGACATATACAGGAAGAGATGTATCAACAGAGCCATCTCCATCATCAAAGACCCCTACCACCCATCGCATCACTTATTCTCCTCCAGCAGGATGCTCCTCAGCTTCTTCCCGCAGGCTATAAGACTGATAAACGGACTTTGCCCCCTGCCAAAGTATCGCGCACCAACCACCAACCTGGACACACTGAAGCAGAGCCATTGTCGTGCCGTTGCCGATTGGAACCCATGATGATATATGTATTTTTATTTTTTATTTATTTTTTACCGCACACTGAATGGATACTAGTTGAGCAACGTTTTTTCCTTTCCTCTGGGTATGTACGTAATCAGGAAAATGATAATAAAAATTTTCAATTTCAATTTCACTGCCTGCCATTCTGAAAAGGACCCATTCACTCCTACTCTTTGCTTCCTGTCTGCCAACCAATTTTCTATCCATGTCAACACCCTACCCCCAATACCATGTGCTCCAATTTTAGTCACCAGTCTCCCGTGAGGGACCTTATCAAAGGCTTTCTGAAAGTCTAGATACACTACATCCACTGCCATCCCTTCATCCATTTTACATGTCACATCCTCAAATAATTCCAGATTAGTCAAGCATGATTTCCTTTTCATAAATCCATGTTGACGTATTAATCCTTTTACTACTATCCAAATGCCCCATTATTACTGCTTTAATAATTGACTCCAGCATCTTTCCCACCACCGAAGTCAGGCTAACTGGTCCATAATTCCCAGTTTTCTCTCTCGCTACTTTCTTGAAAAGTGGGATAACATTAGCTATCCTCCAATCCACAGGAACTGATCCTAAATCTATTGAACATTGGAAAATGATCACCACTGCATCCACTATTTCTAGAGCCACCTCCCTGAGGACCCTGGGATGCAGACCATCTGGGACCCTGGGATGAAGCCCAGAGGATTTATCATTCCTCAGTCCCATTAGCCTACCAGTTCTAAATGGCTTACCCCTTATTCTTAAACTACGGCACGTGGTTCTGAACTCCCCCAACATCGGGAACATGTTTCCTGCCTCTAGCAAAGTGTGTCCAGGTTCAGCTCCTGAAGGACCAAGTTGGGGCACTGGAGAAGGAGCTGGATGACCTCAGGATCATCCGGTAAAATCCTGGACAGGAATTACAGTAAGATCGTTACACCAAAGATACCCGAAGAGAGAAGGGACAGGTCTGCGTGTCAAAAGATGACGCTGAGGAATAACCGAAGAGACAGATGTCAGGCAGAGCGTGGTAGTAGGGGTTTCTGCGGTAACAGGTGGGAGTCAAGGATGGTGTGTTGCCTCCATGGTGCCAGGATCCAGGACGTCAAGGACCGATTACAAAGCATCCTCAAGGGTGAAGGTGTGCAGTCGGAAATGTAGTGCGTGTCGGCACAAATGTCGTCGGGAAGAAGAGGAAAGACATTCTACAGCGTGACTTCAGAGAACTCGGAAGGTGGCTGAAAAGCAGGACCTCCAGGGTGGTTTGCTTCCAGTTCCCCGAGCTGGTGAGGGAAGGAACAGGGAGATAGAGGATCTCAATGTGTGGCTGAGGAGCTGGTGCAGGGAGCAGGGATTTAGATTCTTAGACCACTGGGATCTGCTTTGGGGGAAGGGCGAATTGTACAAAAAGGTTGGGTTGCACCTTAACAGGCGGGGGAACAACAATGGCAGGTTTTTCTGTGAATAATACAGGAGGTGCAGGATTGGTTCATTCCAAAGAGGAAGAAATATTCCAAGGGGAGAAGGGGATGACCATGGCTGACAAGGGACGTCAGGGACAGTATAAAAATTAAAGCTAAGATGTACAACGTAGCAAAGATGAGTGGGAAGCAAGAGGATTGGGTAATGTTTAAAGAACAGAAGATAACCAAAAAGACAATACAGGGAGAAAAGATGAGGTACGAAGGTAAGCTAGCCAAGAATATAAAGCAGGACAGTAAAAGTTCTTTAGGTATGTGAAGAGGAAAAAAATAGTTAAGACCAAAGTTGGACCCTTGAAGACTGAAAAAGTTGAATTTATTATGGGGAACAAGGAAATGGCAGATGAGTTGAACAGTTATTTTGGATCTGTCTTCACTGAGGACACAAACAATCTTCCTGATATAGTAATGGCCAGGGGATCTGGGGTGACAAAGGAACTGAAAGAAATCCACATTAGGCAGGAAATGGTGTTGGATAGACTGATGGAACTGAAGGCTGATAAATCCCCAGGGCCTACTGCAGGGTACTTAAGGAAGTGGCTCTAGATATTGTGGATGCATTGGTGATAATGTTCCAATGTTCTATAGACTCAGGATCAGTTCCTGTGGATTGGAGGCTAGCTAATGTTATCCCACTATTTCAGAATGGCGGGAGAGAGAAAACGGGGAATTATAGACCAATTAGCCTGACATCGGTGGTGGGGATTATAAAAGATGAGATAACCGAAAATTTGGATAGCAGTAACAGGATCAGTCCGGGTCAGCATGGATTTACGAAGGGGAAATCACGCTTCACTAATCTTCTGGAATTTTTTGAAGATGTAACTAGGAAAATGGAAAGAGAGAGCCAGTGGATGTAGTGTACCTGGACTTTCAGAAAGCATTTGATCAGGTCCCACATAGGAGATTAGTGGGCAAAATTAGGGCACATGGTATTGGGGTTAGAGTGCCGACATAGATAGAGAAGTGGTTGGCAGACTGGAAACAAAGAGTAGGGATTAACGGGACCCTTTCAGAATGGCAGGCAGTGACTAGTGGGGTACCGCAAGGCTCATGCTGGGACCGCAGCTATTTACAATATACATCAATGATTTGGATGAAGGGATTAAAATTAACATTAGCAAATTTGCAGATGACACAAAGCTGGGTGGCAGTATGGACCATGAGGAGGATGCTATGAGAATGCAGGGTGACTTGGACAGGTTGGGGAGTGGACAGATGCATGGCAGATGAAGTTTAATGCAGATAAATGTGAGGTTATCCACTTTGGTAACAAAAACAGGAAGGCAGATTCCTATCTAAATGGTGTCAAGTTGGGAAAAGGGGAAGTACAACGGGATCTGGGGGTCCTTGTACATCAGTCGATGAAAGTAAGCACGCAAGTACAGCAGGCCATGAAGAAAGTGAATGGCATGTTGGCCTTTATAACGAGGAATCGAATAGAGGATCAAAGAGGTCCTTCTGCAGTTGTACAGAGCCCTAGTGAGACCACACTGGGAGGTCGAGTTGGTTAATGCGCACCAAGTGGAGATGTTCGGCGAAACGATCGCCAAGCTCACCGATATAGATCAGCTAGCATCTAGAGCAGCGGATGCAATAGATGAGGTTGGAGGAGGTGCAGGTGAACCTCTGTCGGACCTGGAATGACTGCTTGGGTCCTTGAATGGAGTGGAGGGGGGAGGTAACGCGACAAGTGGGGCCCATGCGCATGCCCATCGCTACACCATGTATTTGGAGGAAATGGGAGGAGTCAAACGAGAAGTTATTGAGGGCAAGGACCAACTCCGCTATGCGGAGGAGAGTGTCAGTGGACGGGTATAGGTTGCTCCTCCGGCCGAGGAAGAACCAGAGGGTTTTGATACCATCCTGGTGGGGGATGGAGGTGTAGAGTGACTGGACGTCCATGGTGAGGATGAGAGGATGGGGGCCTTGGGAATGGAATGCGTGGAGATGACGGAGAGTGTCTGTGGTGTCTTGAACATAGGTGGGGAGGGATTTAACAAAGGGGGATAGGATGGAGTCAAGGTATGTGGAAATGAGTTCGGTGGGGCACGAACAGGCAGAGACAATGGGCCTACCGGGGAGTCATGTTTGTGGATTTTGGGGAGAAGGTAAAATCGGGCCGTGCGGGGCTGGGAAACTATGAGGTTGGAGGCTCGGGGGTGCAGGGAGTTGGAGCTGATGAAGTCGGTGATGGTGCTAGAGATGGTGGCCTGGTGCTCGTCAGTGGGGTCATGGTCCGAGAGATGGCGCGTGGCCTCAGCTTTGTAGCGATCGACACGTCAGACAATCACTGCACCTCCCTTGTCGGCGGGTTTGATAACCGAGTCTGGGATATTGCGGAGTGAGTCGATGGCAGTGCGTTCGGGGGGGAGAGAGATTGGAGTGAGACAGGGGAGTGGAGTAGTTGAGGCGGTTGATGTCGCAACGGCAGTTTTGGATGAAACGTTCTAAAGCCGGAGGGCCACGAGGGGGGGTCCAAGAGGAGAGGGTAGGTTGGAGACGGGAAACGGGATCATCAATGGGAAGCCAGAGGATTGGGTAACTTTTAAAGAGCAACAGAAGATAACTAAAAAGGCAATATGGGGAGAAAAGATGAGGTACGAAGGTAAGCTAATGAAGAATATAAAGGACGATAGTAAAAGCTTATTTTGGTACGTGAAGAGGAAATAATTAGTTAAGCCCAAATTTGGACTGGAAAAAGGTGAATTTATTATGAGGAACAAGGAAATGGCAGACGAGTTGAACAGGTACTTTGGATCTGTCTTCACAAACAATCTCCCAGATGTACAAATGGCCAGAGGATCTAGGGTGACGGAGGAACTGAAGAAAATTCACATTAGACAAGAAATGCCGTTGGGTAGACTGATGGGACTGAAGGCTGATAAATCCCCAGGGCCTGATGGTCGTCATCCCAGGGTACTTGCACGTCTTAGCCCTCACAGTCCAACTGGCCATTATTAAGTGCAATGCCCATGTTGTGCCCAAGTGTAATGCCCTTTGTTGTGCCCAAGTGGCCACAACAAAGTCTACCGAGGGAATGCCCTAGCTGACATTACTGCCTGCACAGCAGATTACAAATTCTTCACATTGGTCCCCACAGAACCAAAGATTCGAGTAGGCAGAACGGCTTTGTCAGACAAGGGAATGTAAAGTTAATTAACGTAACATTTTGCTACGTAAAGAGATCTTTGGAAACTAGGGGGCTGCCATGTTCACCCTTTGACGGGGAAGAGGGGGGGAAAAATAGAGAGGGAGAGAGGGGGGGAGGGGGAGAGGGAGAGGGAGAGTTAGAGATGCAGGAAACATGTTCCCAATGTTGTGCGAGTCCAGAACCAGGGGACACAGTCTTAGAAGAAAGGGGAGGTAATTTAAGACTGAGGAGAGAAAAAAACGTTTTCATCCAGAAGATAGGGTGGTAAAGAAAGCTTTTGGTGTGCTGGCCTTTATAAATCAGAGTATTGAGTATACAACTTGGATGTAATGTAAAAAAGGTACAAGGCATTGGTGAGGCCAATTCTGGAGTATGGTGTACAATTTAGGTTGCCAAATTATAGGAAAGACTAGGCTAAGTGGGACCCGTTGGGTCCCATGTTCACACGGGAGGAGTGGTCCCCTGGGCTTTCTGGAGCGCTGGTATGGGTGTTGTTGGCTGCAGGGACGTCTCCAGAGGGCTAGTATGGACATTGTGGGCCAAATGGATTCTTCGGGTGGCAGCTCAGTTCCTCAAGCCTGATGTGCTGGCAGCTCATGCACGGCTGGTGGGCTGGCAGTTGATTCATGGCTATTCCTTGAAATTCCATTTCAAGCAGAGTGCAAGGCCACCAAATTCAAATCCATTTACTACCCACCTTTTCAAGCAGGGTGCAAGGTCACCAAATTCAAGTGCAGTTTCTTACCTCTTCGAGCAGGGTGCAAGGCCACAAGATTCAAGTGCAGTTTCATACCACATCAAGCAGGGTGCAAGACCACCAAATTCAGGTTCAGTTTCCTATCACTTCAAGCAGGGTGCAAGGCCACCGAATTCAAGTGCAGTTTCCAACCACTTCCAGCAGGGTGCAATGCCACCAAATTCAAGTGCAGTTTCATACCACTTCAAGCATGGTCCAAGGCCACCAAATTCAAATGCAGTTTCATACCATTTCAAGCAAGGAGAAACCACCATAAAACCACACAAAACACCACACTCACAGTTCAGTACACATTCATTGTCTTTAGTTGATTCACAGCTCAGACAGTCGTGACATCTCCCTCCCCCATCATGCAGAGACTGAGCTACACCCACACTTCTCATCTCATCTTTTATAATCGCTCCCCCTCCCACCGGAAAAGGTGTGGCCTTCATGGCGTGATTAACGGGAGAGAGATTCTCAACATTTTTTAAACACTAATAACACTTTTATTTTTCATTGATGGGAAGAACCCTCTGTACCTGATGAGCGGAGGGGGACTGAGTAAGATGGCCAAAAAACACAGCCGTAAGTGGTAGCGTTTTATCTAAAATCAATATAGTGCAAACAGGAAGTTGTCAAGTTTAGACAAACAACCATTTGCAGTGCCTTTTCACTTCAACCCAAAACCCCCAAACAACCATTAGCAGTGCCTTTTCACTTCAACTCAAAACCCCCAAACAACCCTTTGCAGTGCCTTTTCACTTCAACCCAAACCCCCCCAAACAACCATTTGCAATGCCTTTTTACTTCAACCCGGGTCCTTTTCAGAATGGCTGGCAGTGGCGAGTGGAGTGCCGCAAGGTTCGGTGTTGGGGCCGCAACTGTTTACCATATATATTAATGATTTGGAAGAGGGAATTAGGAGCAACACTAGCAAGTTTGCGGATGACACAAAGCTGCGTGGCAGTGTGAACTGTGAAGAGGATGTTAGGAAGTTGCAGTGTGACCTGGACAGGTTGAGTGAGTTATCCACTTAGGCGGCATAAACAAGGGGGCAGATTATTATCTCAATGGGGTTAGGTTAGGTAAGGGGGAGGTGCAGCGAGACCTGGGCATCCTTGTACACCGGTCACTGAAAGTTGGCTTACAGGTACAGCAGGCAGTGAAGAAAGCTAATGGAATGTTGGCCATCATAACAAGAGGATTTCAGTATAGGAGTAAAGAGGTTCTTTTGCAGTTGTATAGGGCACTGGTGAGACCACATCTGGAGTATTGTGTACAGTTTTGATCTCCTAATTTGAGGAAGGACATCCTTGTGATTGAGGCAGTGCAGCGTAGGTTCACGAGATTGATCCCTGGGATGGCGGGACTGTCATATGAGGAAAGATTGAAAAGACTAGGCTTGTATTCACTAGAGTTTAGAAGGATGAGGGGGAGTCTTATAGAAACATATAAAATTATAAAAGGACTGGACAAGTGAAATGCAGGAAAAATGTTCCCAATGTTGGGCGAGTCCAGAACCAGTGGCCACAGTCTTAGAATAAAGGGGAGGTCATTTAAGACAGAGGTGAGAAACAACATTTTCACCCAGAGAGTTGTGAATTTATGGAATTCCCTGCCACAGAGGGCAGTGGAGGCCAAATCACTGGTTGGATTTAAGAGAGTTAGATGGAGCTCTAGGGGCTAGTGGAGTCAAGGGTTATGGGAAGAAGGCAGGCAGGGGTTATTGATAGGGGCGATCAGCCATGATCACAATGAATGGCGGTGCTGGCTTGTAGGACCGAATGGCCTACTCCTGCACTTATTTCCAATGTTTCTATCGAACGAAAAACCCTCAAAAAACCATTTGCAGTGCCTTTTTACTTCAACGCAAACCCCCCAAACAACCATTTGCAGTGCCTTTTTACTTCAAACCAACCATATTTTCATTTTCAAACCACATTAAGGGCATTCACTGTTGAGTAGACATGTGTTCAGTGTTATTCAGAGCTCAGAGAGATGTGACTCTCTTGCTTCCTCCATCATGCAGAGACTGAGTGAAGCACACCACTTCCGGGTTTTATAGCCTCTCCCCTTTCCCACCAGCAAGGGCAGCAGCGAGAATGGCGATTTTAAAAAAATCATTAATATCTCTCTGATTTTACGTCTATGGGTAAAATCCTCCGGTCCAGTCCGGCGGATTTACTCAGAGAGTGGTGGCTGTGTGGAATGAGCTTCCAGTGGAAGTGGTGGAGGCAGGTTCGATTTTATAATTTAAAAATAAATTGGATAGGTATATGGACGGGAAAGGAATGGAGGGTTATGGTCCGAGTGCCGGTAGATGGGACTAGGTGAGAGTATGTGTTCGGCACAGACTAGAAGGGCCGAGATGGCCTGTTTCCGTGCTGTAATTGTTATATGGTTATACGTTATATGGTTAGAAAGAGACGGAGACGGAGACAGAGACAGAGAGTCGAGTGGGATATAAGGGATGTGTAAATGTGTGTTTTGGGTTGAGACCATTCTTCAGTATGTGCTGTATTCATGAACAAAGTATGAACATTTTGGGGTGTATCAAAGTTTTAAGAGTGTTGCATGAGTTTCCTTGAAGTGTGTATAACTGTGTTTTACTCGAGTTACAATTTTATTGCTTTAAAGTGGGTGAATATCTGAGATTCAGCATATTGCGTGAGGTGTGGAAATAAGGTGTGAATGTCACAGAAAAGAGGGTGTAGAATGAGTGAGTTTAAAGACTTACTTGTTTGTGGAACCGTTTGTGGGTGAATGTTCAATTAATGCTACAATTCAGATGAATAGGATGTTGTAGCGGCACCAAACGTGGTGAATAAGGCCAGAGGCCGGGCAGGTTCAACCCGTAGTTTTATTCAAGTGTTACGTGTTAACTTGGCCGCTAACATAATCGCCATTGCTGCTGTAGCTGAGCGAGGTTGTTCTCTCGGCCTCAGCTACCTGCTGACTCCCGGGATCTCAAGGTGACATAAGTTTAAGTTGCAGGACACCCCCCCCCCCCCCCCCGGCAGCCCATGACGTCACGTGCCAGCCCGCGTACATAAGTGGTCTGGGTATCAGCTGGCGCCACAGGTCCCCCCCAGAACCGGAGGAAGGAATAGAATGGTCGAGGGCGGCTCCTGCAAGTGGGTCGGGGACACCCCGCGCGGGTCGGGTCGGAGGGGCCCGCGGGCGCAGTCGACACTCCGCGTGGGCGATCCCGAGGTATGTCATTGAATGAGCTTGGTCATTTACATGATAAATCTTTGTAGAGTCTCCTGTGGTTTAAAAGATAGTGTCTCTAAGAAGTTGCGGTTGTGTGAGGGTGGAGCCGCACAGTTATTTTATTTTGCTTTGCTCTTCGGAAATGCATTGGCGATCTATGTGGACATTAACTGTTTATTCTCTATCTTCTCAACTTTTATTAAACAGCAGATGTGGCTCAGCAAAGAGACTGTTCATTTTCTTCGCTGCGTAACCTGGCATTAGCATTGGTGACCTTGTCGGTATTTTAAATTTGATTTCTTCCCATTTTTTACCTTTTGAATTGAATTCAAGAGAGATCTGAATTGCACACTGGCCATGTGGGATTCAGATTGAGGTGTTGGATGAGAATTGGAAATGTCTTTATCTCAGAAAGAAATCGGTTAATTTGAAATTGTTTTTTTCTTTACAATTACCTATTTTTAAAGGGTCTGCCTTATAAGTAGTTAAAGAGTTTAAGTAAAGCCTTGACTAAGACTGGACCGGACCTCAGTGATGAATTAATTACATATGCACAGCAATTGACCCAAACCTTGTCAGTCTTACAGAAACCACTGAACCGCAGAAACCACGATCAACTAACCATAACAGTGAATCCTTACAACCAGGAGATCACAAACTGAGAAGAAATTGGGATGGGAAGAAATTGGGAGAACGGTGGAAGGAGCCCTTGCAAGTACTACTGACTACACCGACAGCAGTGAAGGTTGAAAATAATCCACGTTGGATACACCTAACCGATTGCAAAAGAATTGGAAACTGGAAAAAGGAAATATGAACTTGGACGTCCTCCTGCAAGACTGGAGGTAAAAGGAAGCCAGACAAAACATTTTTAAAAAGGCCAGTATTTTCAGTATCTTGTTGAAACCAGCCATGAACATAAGCAAACACATTGCACTGAATTATATACGTGTCTCCCTAATCCAGGATACCACGAATGAGTCTCCCCCTGGTTGAATAAACTTGAACCATTAACAGTGACTCCTTCTTTGTTCTTTGGGGTCCCGGGATTAGGAATAATGGTCCACCTCTCTAAAAACCAAAGGGATGGATTTGAGATGGGCGACACCTCTGAGTCACACTTACCTGTAACTACTAGACCTCCAGCAACAGTGAAATAAATAGGAACAATTATAAAATGGTGAAGGACAAACAGATAAATCATGTCTTAAAGTTGCTAATGTCACAGAAGGATCAGAAATGGGTCAGAAAGGAATGGGGCACTATTTTTGAAAAGCAACAGCTGCCTACTGAGGATCTGTAAGGTTACCAATGGCTCTGGTCCAAGCACCCTCTGAACTATGGGCAAAGCATAAGAATCATGTGGGATGAGTGCATTCAGCCCTTGAACATCAAGTGACTTAAAAAAAGGGTGCCACCTTGCCATGTTTAAAACAATATTGACTGGCCCCAGAGGCTGAAGGAGGGATAGCTCTGGTCATGATTAAGAAGGAACTGCAGATGCTGGAAAATCGAAGGTAGATGAAAATGCTGGAGAAACTCAGCGGCGAGGCAGCATCTATGGAGCGAAGGAAATAGACAACGTTTAGGGCCAAACCCCTTCTTCAGAAGTCTTCAGAAGGGTTTTGGCCCGAAACGTTGCCTATTTCCTTCGCTCCGGAAATGCTGCTTCACCTGCTGAGTTTCTCCAGCATTTTCATCTACCATAGCCATGGCTCTCATTGAACTATGGGGAACTTTTTTCCCCCCCGTTGCCAGCCGGGCAGCCTCGGCAGCTTTTTAGGTTGCCAAATGACAGTTTAGGTGGTCATTTAAGACAGCTTGCATGACGCCTGCGATAATGTGCTCGGACGAAGTGTGTAGTTTATAGACAAAATTATAGTCAATGAAGCATTCACATATTATTTCTGCGTCACAAAAAGTCGCAAACTAAACATATTTACCAATCAAGACATGATATATACCACAATGACATGCAGCAACATTACAATACAGTATCTCATCTCTTTTTACACGTTTCAATGAATGCAATTTCTATAATCTCTTTCCACTTCCAAACTAAAATCTGTTTGGATTATTCCGCGTAAGATCAACCTTGGTGAGACCAAGTGCAGGCTCAGCGATCGCTTCGTACAACACCTCCACTCAGTTCGCAATAACCAACCTGATCTCCCGGTAGCTCAGCACTTCAACTCCCCCTCCCATTCCGAATCCGACCTGTCTGTCCAGGGCCTCCTCCATGGCCAGAGTGAGGCCCACCGTAAATTGGAGGAGTGGCACCTCATATTTTGCTTGGGTAGTTTACACCCCAGCGGTATGAACATTGGCATCTCCAATTTCAGGTAGTCCTTGCTTTCTCCCTCCTTTGCCTCCCATTCCCAGCTCTCCCACAGCCGACTGTCTCCGCCTCTACCTTTCTTTTTCCCACCACCCCACCCCTCCCGACATCAGTCTGAAGAAGGGTTTCGACCCGAAACGTCGCCTATTGCTTCGCTCCATAGATGCTGCCTCACTCGCTGATTTTCTCCAGGGTTGTCTACCAATGAGATCCCACCACTGGCCACATCTTCCCATCTCCTACCCTGTTGTCTTCCTGCAGAGACCACTCCCTCCGTAACTCCCTGGTCAATCCGTCCCTTCCCACCCAAACCACCCCCTCCTGGCACTTTCCCTTGCAACAACAGGAAATGCTACACTTGTCACTTTACCTCCACTCAAGGACCAAAGCAGTCTTTCCAGGTGCGGCAGAGGTTCACCTGCACCTCCTCCAAGCTCATCTATTGTATCAGCTGCTCTAGGTGTCAGCAGCCCTACAACGGTGAGACCAAACGTAGACTTGGCGATCGCTTCATCCAACACCTCCGCTCGGTTCGCAATAAGCAACCTGATCTCCCAGTGGCTCAGCACTTCAACTCCCCGTCCCATTCCAAATCTAACCTATCTGTCCTGGGCCCCCTCCATGGCCAGAGTGAGGCCCACCATAAATTGGAGGAGCAGCACCTCATATTTTGCTTGGGTAATTTACACCCCACCAGTATGAATATTGACCTCCAATTTCAGGTAGTCCCTGCTTTCTCCTCCACTTTCCCAGGTCTCCCTCAACCCACTGTCTCTGCCTCTTCCTTTCTTTGTGACGCACCTACACATCAGTCTGAGGATGGGTCTCAACCCAAAACGTCGCCTATTTCCTTCGCTCCATAGATGCTGCCTCACCTGCTGAGTTTCTCCAGCATTTGTGTCTACCCATTCACACAAGCTCTGTTATCCCACTATCCTCACCCACTCCCTGCACATTAGGGGACATTTTACAGAGACAGGTTAACCTACAAAGCCAATGTGTCTTTGGGATGTGGGAGGAAACCCACACGCTTGCAGGGAGAATGTACAAATTCAACACAGACAGCACCCGAGAACAGGATTGCACACAGATCTCTGGCGTGTGAGGCAGCAAGTCCACCAGCTGTGCCACTATATTTTATTTTCCATCACACAAAAAATTATACGTTGATAACTTTGGTTACTAAAAAAAACTATCCATTTTCAGCCTTAAATCTCTAAGTGACGCTATGTCCCCCTTCACAGCTACTGTATGTTTTAATTCAGTTCAAGGCTATGGGGCAGTACACTGGCCATAATGTTGTTGCCTAAAATTGCCAGAGATCCGGAATTGATCCTGAATATGGGTGCTGTCTGTATGGAGTTTTGTTTTCTCATTTGTAACATTGTTTACAGCGTACTATGTTTACACATTCTGTTGTGCTGCTGCAAGTAAGGATTTCATTGTTCTAACTGGGACGTGAGAGAATAAAACACTCTTGACTCTCATCACTAATGTGTGGGATAGAACTAGTGTTCAGGTGATCAGTGTGGATTCGGTGGGCCGAAGGGCCTGTTTCCACGCTGTATCTTTAAATTAAACTAAGAACACTAAAACCTGAGGAAATCTAAAGAAGGGTCTCTACCCGGAACGTCACCCAATTTCTTCTATCCAGAGATGCTGGCTGCTCCATGGAGTTCCCCCGCACAATTAAAGCATGGAATAGTCCACCCTACCATAGGTACCCAACCAGAACCAACTAAATTTAAGGTAGCTCTTCTTTCCCAAGTACCCCTTTTTGCTTAAATCCAAGTCAAGAGAGTTTGATTATTATGTGTCCCAGATAGGGCAATGACATTCTTGCTTGCTGCAGCACAACAGATCATGTAAACATAATACAGAACAGGAGATAAAAGTTGAGTGTGTCAATTTACCATAGAACATATATATATAGACAATAAATAAACAAACAGATAAAGTGCAATAGGCTGTTATTTTTCGGAGTTTGGAGTTTGGTGGTGGTGGGTCCACCAGTTTAAATTCCATTCCGAACATTTTTGGAGGACCAGGAAACCAAGAAGCAAGAGTTACTCCAGCTCCAGGGAGTGATTCTGTGTTGGTTTTCAGCAGTCGTGATGAGGCAGCAATGGCGGCCTGATCTCCCACAATGCAAAGGGAGGGAGAAAGTGGCCGACGTTGCTGTGGCAGTGCGCATGTGTAGGGCGGCATATGCGCACAACCACGGCCGATGATGTGCTAGCCGTAGTTGTGCGCAAGTCCAGGGGGAGGATGTGCAGGCCGTAGCAGTGCGCATGTATAAGGTGGCCTGCCGTGCCAAGCAGTGATCCGAGACCCGAGCGGAGACCCGGACACGGAGAGTGACAGAGAGGGGACCCGCTCAGAATTAAACAATAGGTGTCCTGGGTGCTTGGCAAGCCGGGCAAAATGGCATGGCTTTTAGGTTGCCTGGCGGGACTGTAGGTTGCCATTGGCACCCGGGCCACCTCTAATTTTGAACCCTGATAGCTATCTTTATTACAACAAGGAGTATTAGTGAAAAGCAAAGTCCTGCAAAACTCCTTTCCTGCCATTCCTGAAAGTGGGAAGACGTAATGAATAGTGTTTTGTCTAAGACCTGAGAGCTATTAAAAATAGTGATCCCTATTGCTCCTTTAGTACCTGACACCAACATTATTCTGTCATTAATACCAGCAGAAACCGACAACTTTCCAGTAATTGACCTATGTTCAGCCTTTATCTCCATACCTCTGCATAAAGACAGCCAGTTCCTGTTTGCTTTTACCTTCAAAGATCAACAAGGAGGCTATAAGACGAGAGTGTTGCGCCTATAATCCCTGATGAATCCTTTAATATCACTGACCTTGCTACCAATATTTCCGAAGAAATTGAAAAGATCCGCAAGGTTGGCAGTGACATGCATGGGTACAATGACGGAAATGGGAGCTGCTGGCCATTCAGTCGGTTTGGTGGACTCTGGGGTACTGTGTTACAGTAAGGCTCTATCTTTCTGTTAATCATAGCTCTGATTTTTATTGTTAAATGCTTGCGACCATTGTGTACCTATCGAGGACTGTGAATGTTATCATTAGATCCAGGATGTTTAGGCGCTAAAAATCTCTGAAATAGGCAGGCAAAAAGGCATAATAAAATTACAAAAAAGGCACGAAAAAGGCATTTATTGACAAAAAAGGCATAAAAAGGCATTTATTTTCACCACCAAAATATGGTTAATAATGATAATTATAAAGGTATACTACATTAAATGACCAAAGTCACCTGGTTGCACATAACTACCTGCATTTTGTCAAATTATTTGGTGTTAAACTATGCCGTCTGTCAGACAGAATATGCTACAGTTGTGAAAAACTTCTTTCTACCCCAGCTGAGGTCACTGGTTCATACCTGAAACAAGCTACAAACTCTCCATTCATGTCAATATCTTTTGCATTACAACTACCTTTGAGAACTTTAGCTATGTTCTGTATTTCTTCAAGAACTTTGTTAGCGAAAAGTACCCTGTCACATTTTCCTTGTGTGTCTTTACCTACTTCGCCAGGAACTTTCGATGTCAAGAAATACTCCTTTGATGGTTGACCTGCCTCCAGTGTACCAATGACCACATTGGCAACATATCTCCCCACAGCATCAGTTGTCTCGTCTAAATCCATATTTTGCTGCATGCAACTTCATCTCTAATTTTCTGCACAACAATG
This sequence comes from Raja brachyura, assembly GCA_963514005.1. Next base: position 78,450 of record CAUPSL010000095.1, read on the forward strand.
TTGAAGTTGCTGTTGGCATAATTTTTCCGTAATGATGACTCGCTTGGTATATGTTCCTCTGTGTATTTCCCTAAAAAACCTCTGAGAGATTTGTTTTCCAAATTCCACAGTAGAATTCCAGCATCAATGAATGCCTTGCACAGATCACTCAAAAACTCAGATTTACGACTGGAGCCAGCAGTAAATGTGAGGAGGGTTACACAAAAAGCTGGAGAAACTCAGCGGGTCGAGACCCTTCCGAAACGTCGCCTATCTCCTTCGCTCCTTAGATGCTGCTGCACCCGCTGAGTTTCTCCAGCTTTTTGTGTAACCCTCGATTCTCCAGCATCTGCAGTTCCTTCTTTAACAGTAAATGTGAGGAGACAAGCTTGCGTATTTCCTACCTTCATTTTCTCTGCCGCCGACTTGTGTTTAGCTGTCTGTACATGCTGGGAGATGAAATATTTCTGCTCATGATTCACTGTTTTCTCACATGCTTTGCAAAACAGCACACAGTTGCCTGTAGAGAATATATCACTCCCGTACACTCTCACCAAATCGTTCAGTTTTTTTAACAAGGTGTTCACTTGACTTTAGGCATTTTAGGCTGTAGGCCAAGGAGCTTTTTTGCGCAGTTTCGTGGCCTAGCTCACGGAACTACATGAAATTTTCACATATTGTGTAAAAATATTCCTGAAACTCATCAAGAACAAAACTTGCACATTTTTTATTAAATTAGAGAAAAAACTGAATATTTTTGGGTATTTTCGGACATCAGTTGGCCAATCACACACTTTGTTTCAGGCTAGCTAGGCAGGGAGCACACATCATGGCTGAGAGGACTTCTCTAATACCTGTTTTACTGGAGATTCCGATGAAGGTTCTTTGTTGTTCTGTGGAATACATGTCTTGGAAACTTGCAGCAGGATAATTGAATTTAGTGAGAAAAGCATTAAGAAGTCTGAAGAGTGTGCAGCTAAATGGATAGAAGTGGAACAAAGCCTTGAAATCAAAGTCCCTGCTGAGATGCTGCAGTCAAACTTTGTGAATCAACTGGAACTGAAAGGTAAGATCTAAAGTCTGAATTTATGAAAATTGATATGTATGGACTTTAATTAATTTAATTGCACCCTTTTATAATGTGAAAAAAAGATTTGGAGGTTGTACATTCACTCTTTCATACACTCATTCAATAATTCATGAAGTTGAGGGCCTAAACTATGATTATCCATATCAAAGTAATTAAAAACATTTCCCTAATGCCAACTTGTCGAAGTCTAATCAGTTTTCTTTAACATCTATTCTCGGAGCTGCCTGCGATAACTTACCGGGAAAAAGTGCCGTTTATGTACTTAATATAGTGAAGCCGCGGTCTCAATTAAGAAGCGGCCGATTCGCGAAGGTGGAGTGTGTTAGGATCATCTCTGCGTGCGGGGGGGCGGAGGCTGTACATAGTGCCGTCCATAGCAGCCGTTTCCAGGCCCGACCACGGGAGAATAACGGAGGAATATTCACTGCACCTTATAGGCTTCCATTGGAGTGAGAAACGGTCAAAAATGGCTGGTGTTTATGTAGAAATGAATTGGTGTATGTTAACCAGAACTAATTTATCTCTGGTAGTAACAGTGTTATTCTCATTAAGATTAACATTAAGAACAGGTTGAAATGTTATGAATTGAAGTCCATGCAGACTTGATGAGATGAGATGTTTTATTTTATAGCCTCTGCCTGACCCTCCACTTGAACGTAAACTAACTTATACATGGACTTATCAAAACTTATCAAAAGACTTGGAATCTGATGAAGAATATTCAGATGAAGATCAGATGTAATGTAAACAAATAAATTGGGGAAATAAATTATTATATAAAGTTTTATTTTAATGTCTATCGTTTCACTGTTTATTTGGTCAAATTATTTAAACAATGAGTGAATTACTTATGATAATGGCGTGCTGGTGAATGACAGTGCGACAGTCCACCCACCCATCCACACATACATCCATCTGTACGCACATTTCCATGCATACATGCACACATACATCCGCACACACACACACCCACCCGCATGCAGACATACATGTACACATCCATGCACGCACATATATCCACACACATCCACAGATACATGTTTGACAGGTATACACAGACACAGACGCACACAGACACACAACAGATACTCAAACAATGCAATACTTTTAGGGTTATTTTAGGTTAAATGTAATAGCCTTCATTTTCAAAGGCACATTCGCTAACATAAATATAGGCTCACTGTAGCATAAAATGAATACTCATCGAGTAAACATCAGAGCATTCGATTCTGGTCAGGATGTGACATTTACATCCGAGAAGGATATTGAATTATGTGAGGTAAGGGAAACTAGTAGAGTAGCTATGGATACTATGAGTTTCAAAGTAAAAGAAGTACTGACACTTTTGAAAAATATAAAAGTGGATAAGTCTCCAGGTCCTGACAGGATATTCCCTAGGACATTGAGGGGAGTTAGTGTAGAAATAGCCGGGGCTATGACAGAAATATTTCAAATGTCATTAGAAACGGGAATAGTCCCCGAGGATTGGCGTACTGCGCATGCTGTTCCATTGTTTAAAAAGGGTTCTAAAAGTAAACCTAGCAATTATAGACCGGTTAGTTTGACTTCAGTGGTGGGCAAATTAATGGAAAAGATACTTAGACATAATATATATAAGTATCTGGATAAAGAGGGTCTAATTAGGAACAGTCAACATGGATTTATGCCTGGAAGGTCATGTTTGACTAATCTTCTTGAATTTTTTGAAGAGGTTACTAGGGAAATTGACGAGGGTGAAGCAGTGGATGTTGTCTATATGGACTTCAGTACTTTGACAAGGTTCCTCATGGAAGGTTGGTTAAAAAGGTTCAACTGTTGGGTATAAATGCAGGAATACCAAGATAGGGGGTGTTGTGGATAATGAAGAGGATTTCCAAAGTCTACAGAGTGATTTAGGCCAGTTGGAAAAATGGGCTGAAAGATGGCAGATGGAGTTTAATGCTGATAAATGTGAGGTGCTACACCTTGGCAGGACAATTCAAAATAGGACGTACATGGTAAACGGTAGGGAATTGAAGAATACAGTTGAACAGAGGGATCTGGGAATAACCGTGCATAGTTCCTTGAAGGTGGAATCTCATATAGATAGGGTGGTAAAGAAAGCTTTTGGTATGCTAGCCTTTATAAATCAGAGCATTGAATATAGAAGCTGGGATGTAATGTTAAAATTGTACAAGGTATTGGTGAGACCAAATCTGGAGTATGGTGTACAATTTTGGTCGCCCAATTATAGGAAGGATGTCAACAAAATAGAGAGGGTACAGAGGAGATTTACTAGAATGTTGCCTGGGTTTCAACAGCTAAGTTACAGAGATAGGTTGAATAAGTTAGGTCTTTATTCTCTGGAGCGCAGAAGGTTAAGGGGGGACTTGATAGAGGTCTTTAAAATGATGAGAGGGATAGACAGAGTTGATGTGGACAAGCTTTTCCCTATGAGAATAGGGAAGATTCAAACAAGAGGACATGACTTTATAATTAAGGGACAGAGGTTTAGGGGTAACATCTTTACTCAGAGAGTGGTAGTGGTGTGGAATCAGCTTCCAGTGGAAGTGGTGGCGGCAGGTTCGTTGGTATCATTTAAAAATAAATTGGATAGGCATATGGATGAGAAGGGTATGGAGGGTTATGGTATGAGTGCAGGCAGGTGGGACTAAGGGAAAAAAGTTGTTCGGCATGTACAATTTTGGTTGCCTAATTATAGGAAGGATGTCAACAAAATAGAGAGAGTACAGAGGAGATTTACTAGAATGTTGCCTGGGTTCCAGCATCTAAGTTACAGAGAAAGGTTGAACAAGATAGGTCTATATTCTTTGAAGTGCAGAAGGTTAAGGGGGGACTTGATAGAGGTCTTTAAAATTATGAGTGGGATAGATAGAGTTGACATGGATAAGCTTTTTCCAATGAGAGTGGGGAAGATTCAAACAAGATGATATGATTTGAGAATTAAGGGACAAATGTTTAGGGGTAACATGAGGGGGAATTTCCTTACTCAGAGAGTGGTAGCTGTGTGGAATGAGCTCCCAGTGGAAGTGGTGGAGGCTGGTTCGATTTTATCATTTAAAAATAAATTGGATAGGTATGTAGACGGGAAAGGAATAGAGGGTTGGTCTGAGTGCAGGTAGATGGGACGAGATGAGAGTAAGTGTTCGGCACGGACTAGAAGGGCAGAGATGGCCTGGTTCCGTGCTGTAATTGTTATATGGTTAACACGATAGTCCCCACCAGACTGGGCCGAGAAGCTGCTGGAACTGGGGCTCAACACCCGCTGTGTGCATGGGTCCTGGACTTTCTCATCACCAGGCCCCAGGTAGTCAAGATGGGGGGGAAATACATCAAAGTCCTTCACCCTGAGCACAGGATCCCCCCAGGGTTGCGTCCTCAGCCCCCTACTGTACTCCCTGTACACACATGACTGTGTGGCCAGGTTCAGCTCCAACTCGATAATCAAGTTTGCTAATAACACTGTGGTGGTGGGCCTCAGATAACGATGAGAAGGCCTACCGGGAGGAGGTGGCTGATCTGGCACTCTGGTGTCAGGACAACATCCTCCTCTTGAATATCAATAAAAACTAAAGAGCTGATCGTGGACTTTAGGAGGGCACATCATCCGAGGACATAAACACCATTGAAGATAAATGGGGCTACTGTGGATAGGGTGAGCTGTTTTAAATACCTGGGAGTCCACATCTCTGAGGATCTGACATGGACATCACACACTGCAGCACTCGTAAGTAAGGCATCGCAGCGCCTTTAGCACCTCAGGCAATTGAAGAAATTCAGAGTGTCTCTGAGGATCCTCCAGTGCTTCTACTCAGCGGCTTTGGAAAGCATCTTGTCCGAAATTATCACAATTTGGTTTGGGAACTGCTCTGCCCAGGACAAGAAGACTCTGCAGAGAGTAGTGTGTTCGGCCGAACGCACTATGGGAACTACACTTGCCCACCTGCAGGAACTATACATCAGAAGGTGCAGCTCCAGAGCCAACAAGATCATGGGAGACCCATTCCACCTCAGCAACGGACTGTTCCAGCTGCTACGGTCAGGCAAAAGCCTCCGTTGCCATGCTGTGAGAACAGAGAGGATGAGAAGGAGTTTCTTCACTGAGGCCATTCGGCCTGTAAACTCCTATCTCACCAGGGATTAACTTTACTGGACCATTTTACTGTTGTGTGGTGTCTTTTTAAAATTGCTGTTTGTTTTCTTTTTCTTCCCTCCCATAAATATGTAATATGTGAATGTGTGATTCTGTTCCATTCTGTTTGTACCTTGTTTGTTTTTTTGCACAATTCGTGAGCATTGCCACTTTTCATTTCAATGCACATCTCGTATGTGTATGTGACGAATAAACTTGACTACTAGCTGAGGAATCAAAGCAGCCAAGGAAAAGTACTCTGAGAAGTTGAGGAGCTTGTTCTCAGCAAATGACTCTTCTTCAGTGTGGAAGGGCTTGTAATAAATTACAAGCTACAAGAGCAAACCCCCCCCCCCCCCGCTCTTTGGACCAACGACCTGACCGAGTTCTACTGCAGGTTCGATAAAGAGAAACTTAACCCTGGTACCTCCACACCCTATCCCCAACCACCACTTCACACTTAGTTAAAGCATGACTCCAGTCTGCAAAGACTGGACCCTTTTCCACACGCCCCTCTCCAATCACCACTTAATACCCACTTATAGCCGGGTTTCACCGCGGTGGTGTAAATTTTATTGTAAGATACATTAAAACGACAAAAAAGGCTGATTTAGGCACTCCATCGCGAAAAAGGCATTATCTTCCTGAAACTTGCAAAATAGGCTTGAAAAGGCACATGCTTTTATGGCAAATACTGGCTCTAGTTATCATATATGATAAAGAGGAAGGAGTGAAAGCGTTTAAAGATTTGGAAGTGACAAAATGGATTCTGCTGTAGATTTAGACGTAATAAAATTAATGCTTAACCTTTCTCTTCCAACACTAGCAAGAGTACAGCACAATAACATTAATGTTTTTGTTCTATGATATAAACGATCATAAAGATGTTCAGACAACTCATAGAAACATAGAAAAATAGGTGCAGGAGTAGGCCATTCGGCCCTTCGAGCCTGCACCGCCATTCAATGTGATCATGGCTGATCATCCAACTCAGTATCCCGTACCTGCCTTCTCTCCATACCCTCTGATCCCTTTAGCCACAAGTGCCACATCTAACGTCCTCTTAAATATAGCCAATGAACTGGCCTCAACTACCTTCTGTGGCAGACAATTCCAGAGACTCACCACTCTCTGTGTAAAGAATGTTTTCCTCATCTCGGTCCTAAAGGAATTCCCCCTTATCCTTAGACTGTGACCCCTTGTTCTGGACTCCCCCAACATCAGGAACAATCTTCCAGCATCTAGCTTGTCCAACCCCTTAAGAATTTTGTAAGTTTCTATAAGATCCCCCCTCAATCTTCTAAATTCCAGCGAGTACAAGCCGAGTCTATCCAGTCTTTCCTCATATGAATGTCCTGACATCCCAGGAATCAGTCTGGTGAATCTTCTCTGTACCCCCTCTACGGCAAGGATGTCTTTCCTCAGATTTGGAGACCAAAACTGTACGCAATACTCCAGGTGTGGCCTCACCAAAACCCTGTACAACTGCAGTAGAACCTCCCTGCTCCTATACTCAAATCCTTTCGCTATGAATGCTAACATACCATTTGCTTTCTTCACTGCTCGTTCTTACCCTCTACGCTACAGATTGTAATGTACAAACAATTAATCAACAAGGTCAAAAAACATGAGTGCTTGAAAACATGAAAATAGCTCCTTCAGCATAACCACATATGTGCGAACCTTTCCTCTATCGGAAGAACCAGCCAGCCCTCTGATTTTAACCATATATGAACAGGCAAGAGGCTGTACAATGCTATGTAAGATAAAGAATTGCTGAATTGCTGATTATTAGGGTATAAATATATCTGATTGAATATTACCTCTGTGTGTGGAGAAAGAGAGACTCTGTACTCTGTATTTTACATACTGTGAGAGTTGACTCCCACATCTGCCTGGCGAAATAAAGACGTTACTGTATTACTAACTTTTGTGTTGTCATCTGTTTGAAGCAAATTGAACCTTAACACTAGGACTCAACGAAATTCCGTTGCATTTGGCTCCCTGTGCAACAAGATAATTAACAGAAGGATAAACATGGATAAAATGGATTAAAAGGATAAATAGACAATGGTGGCAGCCCATTACATGGCATTCAGGAGTCTGATGGCTCGTGGGAAGAAGCTGTTGCAGAACCTTGATGTTCTGCTCCTTATGCTACGATATCTTCTGCCCGAGGGCAGCAGAGTGAACAGTCCGTGATGGAGATGTGTGGGGTCTTTTATAATACTGCTGGCCTTAGACACACAACGTTTGGTCGCAATATCCCCGATTGAGGGGAGAGAGGTCCCGATGATTTTTTCCGCTGTCCTCACCACTCTCTGCACGGACTTCCAGTCAGAGGCTTTACAGTCCCCAAACCAGACAGAGATACAGCTGGTCAGAATACTCTCTGTGGTGCCCCTGTAGAAAGTGGTGAGGATGGGATGGGGGAGGTGAGCTCTTCTCATCCGGCGCAGAAAGTGCAACCGTTGCTGCGCTCTCTCAACTGTTGATGGGATGTTATTCGACCAGGTCAGACTGTTAGCGATCTGTACCCCCAGGAACTTTGTGCTACTGACCACCTCCACATCGCTGTCATTGATGTGAAGTGGTGTGGGACTGTGCCGGGTTTTCCTGAAGTCGACGATAACATCCTTTGATTTTTCGACATTCAGGATCAGGTTGTTCGTATTGCACCAGTCCACCAGTTGTTTCACCTCCTCCCTGTAAGCCGGCTCATTGTCGTCCCTGATGAGGCTCACCACTGTTGTGTCATCTGCGTACTTCATGATGTGGTTTGTACTAAACCTGGCACATCAGTCGTGGGTCATCAGGGTAAACAGCAGTGGACTCAGGACACAGCCCTGAGGGGAGCCGGTGCTCAGAGAGATGATGTTAGAGGTGTTATTTCCAACCCTCACAGACTGGGGTCTGTCACTGAGGAAGTCCAGTAGCCAGTTACACATGGGGGTGCTGAGGCCCAATGGAACCAGTTTGCTTATCAGGTGCTGGGGGATAATTGTGTTGAATGCTGAACTAAAATCCACAAACAGCATTCGCACACAGGTGTTCTTCTCCTCTAAATGTTCCAGGCTCAGATGGAGTATGGAGGATATAGCGTCCTCTGTGGAGTGGTTTGGCCTGTAAGCAAACTGGTATGGGTCAAGTGTGGAGGGGAGACTGGAGGTAATATGGTCCCTGACCAGCCTCTCGAAGCACTTCATCATTATGGGGGTGAGTGCTACAGGGCGGTAGTCGTTGAGACATTGTATGTTGGAATTTTTGGCACTGGTATGATGGCGGCAGTCTTGAAACATAATGGGACGACAGCCTGGTTCAGCGAGGTGTTAAATATGTCCGTAAGGACATGTGCCAGCTGATCAGCACATTCCCTGAGCACCCTGAGACAGAGCGCGACAGAGAGCGAGCGAGAGAGGGATAGAGAGAGGGATAGAGAGAGAGGGATAGAGAGAGAGGGATAGAGAGAGAGGGATAGAGAGAGAGGGATAGAGAGAGAGGGATAGAGAGAGAGGGATAGAGAGAGAGGGATAGAGAGAGAGGGATAGAAACATAGAAACAAAGAAATTAGGTGCAGGAGTAGGCCATTCGGCCCTTCGAGCCTGCACCGCCATTCAATGTGATCATGGCTGATCATCCAACTCAGTAGCCCGTGCCTGCCTTCTCTCCATACCCTCTGATCCCCTTAGCACAAGGGCCACATCTAACTCCCTCTTAAATATAGCCAATGAACTGGCCTCAACTACCCTCTGTGGCAGAGAGTTCCAGAGTCTCACCACTCTCTGTGTGAAAAAAGTTTTTCTCATCTCAGTCTTGAAGGATTTCCCCCTTATCCTTAAGCTGTGACCCCTTGTCCTGTACTTGGTTCTTGGTTACTTGGTCCTCCAAAATATTCCAACTGGAATTTAAACTGGAGGTGGTGAAGGGAGGGGTTTAGCCAGAGAGGGTTATTGGGAAGAAAGTGCCACTTTATATTTAGTTACATCTGGCTGGGCAACCGTGGCTTGGTGGAGATTATTCCATGCTTTAATAGTGTGTGGAAAGAACGAATTGCTGTACACATCTGTCTTTGAGGCTGGGACCACAAATTGGATCGAATGCCCTCGTCTGCTCCTAATTGGTTTGGGGTTGGTGTAGGTCTTGTGATCTATGTCTAGCTGACCATTTAACAATTTTACTTCCCCAACATCTGGAACAATCTTCCTGCATCTAGCCTGTCCAACCCCTTAAGAATCGTGTAAGTTTCTATAAGAGATTTACTAGAATGTTGCCTGGGTTCCAGCAACTAAGTTACAGAGAAAGGTTGAACAAGTTAGGTCTTTATTCTTTGGAGCGCAGAAGGTTAAGGGGGGGACTTGATTGAGGTCTTTAAAATGATGAAAGGGATAGACAGAGTTGATGTGGATAAGCTTTTCCCATTGAGGGTAGGAAAGATTCAAACATGACAATTACAGGACAGAAGTTTAGGGGTAACATGAGGGGGAACTTCTTTACTCAGAGAGTGGTGGCTGTGTGGAATGATCTTCCAGCAGAAGTGGTGGAGCAGGATTGATTTCAACATTTAAAAGTAAAGGGGAGAGGGAGAGAGAGTGAGAGCGAGAGGGGGGAGGGGGGAGAGGGGGGGGAGGGGGGAGAGGGGGGAGAGGGGGGGAGGGGGGAGAGGGGGGGAGGGGGGGAGGGGGGAGAGGGGGACAGGGGGAGAGGGGGACAGAGAGGGAGAGGGGGACAGAGAGGGAGAGGGGGACAGAGAGGGAGAGGGGGACGGAGAGGGAGAGGGGGACGGAGAGGGAGAGGGGGACGGAGAGGGGAGAGGGGGACGGAGAGGGAGAGGGGGACGGAGAGGAGAGGGGGACGGAGAGGGAGAGGGGGACGGAGAGGAGAGGGGGACGGAGAGGGGAGAGGGGGACGGAGAGGGAGAGGGGGACGGAGAGGGAGAGGGGGACGGAGAGGGAGAGGGGGACGGAGAGGGAGAGGGGGGACGGAGAGGGAGAGGGGGACGGAGAGGAGAGGGGGACGGAGAGGGAGAGGGGGACGGAGAGGGAGAGGGGGACGGAGAGGGAGAGGGGGACGGAGAGGGAGAGGGGGACGGAGAGGGAGAGGGGG